>CM076582.1:712354089-712602309 GCA_034641835.2 Pinus albicaulis
ATATCCCTCTCAGGGCTTTTCGGTGCCCGAGGCAGACAGTCAGATTAGCTATGATGTTCACAAAGATGGCATGAGCATGTTCATATTAGCCTGAAATAACTTGGAAGAATACAACAGAGAATTACCTCTTTGACAACTTTAGAATCCTTTGGAGAGCGCTACGCAGCAAAGCAAGAGTCCTTCCTCCACCGGCTCCAAATCTGAATCTTGCAATCAGTCAAAGCACCCGCGTAACTTCTGATATAACAAGTATTCTATCAATTAAATCAACAATAAACATCTAGATTATACACATCTGAGCCATTCATATCATACTAAACAAATATTGAAATAACAATATAACATTAAGCATCGAATGGACAAAACGAACATAGTTCTATTGATTTTGAAAGAAGGAGGATTACAACCATCGGTTGTACCAAGCCCTCCTCGGTCTCCCAATCTCTCTTCTCTATCAAGTGAAGAAGTCCAAGCCAACAAACTCTCTAGGAGCCTCTTTGACTCTTGGCCTTCACAATGTCACACTATTCTCTATTCCACAAGTATGCGAGAACTTTTGAGCAATATCCTTGACCTTTAATTAAGAGCCTTCGACTCCTTTATGGGAGAGGGAGAAAGCCATTGTTGCCCTTCTCTTTCCACTAGTTTGGAATGGAAAAGGCTTAGATGTTCCTTGATCTCCATGCTTTTGCCTCTCTTGAGTTCGGGTCTTCTATCGCCGATGACGATAATGAGCGGTGTACAGGAGATTTCACTGCGGCACGCGACTCCCTTCGTGAGGAAAGTCGGAGATTCAAATTTTTCTCCGTGCTCTTTTCCCAATTCAAACTTAAAACACGGGTAACGCGACCATCAAGTGTAAACAGAGCGTTGCCCTAGCCACTAACGCGGCCAATATATTTCTTGCCTGCGTTATAACGCCCTTATTCTGTTCTATATATGCGTTACCCTGGCAGAAATAGGTTTAATTTAGGTCTTTGTACTTCTTCCATATTTGTCTTCCCCTCTGAGCTGATGAGGAGGTATTTTGACTTGTAACAGATGCCCCCTAAAGTGTGAGGTCAGAGATGAAGACGATGGCCGAAATACTTTATAATTTGTAGAGAGAGAGAGATTGAAAGACTGAGGAAAACCTGAAACAACAACATATGTCAGAAAATATAGTATTTGCCAAGAGTCGGGCATGTCCCATGCTCAGTAGCTTTAAACAACATGATTTCTCTAGAATAGAGATATGAAGAATGTATCCACCAATAGGCACAATGTGGAAGTGTCTGTCATAACAGGATCAGGTTGAGGAAGCTGTCTCCATAAACAATATCGCAGCTTGGAGAAGGGAACACAACTTTAATGGTGTAGCCGTTGCCCCAAGGTCTTGACCGCCGATTCACTTAAACTGCATATTTCTCAACATGTGAATGAGGGAGTTGTCGTCGAACATGTGAGAAATCGTCTGATTACCAGTCAATAATGAAAACTGTTAACAGATGCGAAGGTGGCCACCGATAATGATGATGGTCCCTAAGATGCCCGGTACAATCTAGCGAGTGTGAATAAAAGGAGTTGAAGTCGAACACTCGTAGAATCATTCGACCAAGAGCCAATGATGAAGACCCTTGATCAAACACAAGACTACATGCCACTGATGTCTGCAAGTATCTGGGTACTGATGTGTTTCTGGATCAACTTCCTAGATAAGGTGTTGAAGTCGATAGGAAGTGATCTGTTGAAAGGTAGGCACTGAGGCGTCCTACATCAGTCAACACGAAACGGAAACCAACTGATTTTGTTTATGATTGAGATAATGAAGAGTAAATGGGAACGTCGGACGACAAATAATTTCTGGCATAATGAGCAGTTTGGTTGATAACAGGAGCAGTAGATAGCGAGATCTGCTTGAACAATAGAAGGCACTCTAGCAGGGTACTAGGCAGCTGAAGCGTGTTGAACACCAAAGAATGTGTTAGGATTTTACCGGTGCAGGGACACTGGGAAATGAAGGCTAATACTCATAGATGGTAGGGTTCGGCTAACTGCGAAAGAGTTTTCTGGGAAGTGCCATGTTCAAGAATTTTGCTGCCAAATCGACCTTTTTGAAAATGTAACAGAGGTAATATCCATTTTGTCCAAATTTTTCCCCGTCTGATTAAGTTTAATGAGTCCAAACGAGTAAACTCGGTGAATTTTTCATGTTTAGAGAGTCTGAAAAATGTCAGGAAAGACAACTCTGTGCCCCATCTGATTAGGTTTAACGAGTCCAGATGAGCAAACTCGGTGAATTTTTCATGTTTAGAGAGTCTGAAAAATGTCATAAAAGACAACTCCATGTCCTGTCTGAGTAAGTTTAACGAGTCCAGACGAGTAAACTCGGTGAATTTTTCATGTTTAGAGAGTCTAAAAAATGTCGTAAAAGACGGCTCCATTGGGGTACATTTGTCATGTCTTGATAACCGGGCACGGCAAAGGGGTAATAGTAAGCCTGAAACAGTTCATTTTCCGTTAGTTAGTCCATTGAGTCCGGAAAAGTGAGAAATCTATGTTCAATGGACGTCTACCTCATTTTGTTATGAGTACGAGGAGACGAAGTAAACTCAATATTCCTTGTGAAATTTTAACGAGTCCAACAAAGAAAACTCGGTACCTCCGTGAAATTTTAACGAGTCACGCGGAGAAAACTCGATACGCTTTTTCTGTTTAAAGAGCTTTGAAAAAAGAGGAAAAGAATGGCTCCTTGTTCTTTGTCTCAGTAGTTTAACGAGGCTGACAAAGGTGACTCGGGATTTTTTCGGTTTTATGAGCGAGAAGAAGATGCCTAAAAATAATGCTCAGAGCTTCTTCATGGTTTGGACGAGTCTGAAGAAGAAAACTCTAGGTTTTTCGGATTAACGAGCAAGAAAAGACCATAAAAAGAACGCTCGATGCCAACTTCGTGTAAGTTTAACGAGTCCGAAGAAGAGAACTCGAGGTTTTTCGGATTAACGAGCAAGAAAAATACCGTAAAAAAGAATGCTCGGTAACACATGAGTGTGTCTGCTCATAAATCTTGATCCCTTATTAGAATCATCAGTACCAAATCTCAAGAGTTGCGACATGTGTACAGCGAGGAATCACGACTTTTGCCTACTGACTTAAGAGAGTCATGCCCCAGAAATTGCTATAAGAAGGTCAGAAGACATTCATTTTCACTGTTTCGAGTGTTGTGAAGAAGCTTTGGAGTGCAAAAGGGGTGAAAACTTCAGCTGGTGATTACGGTCGATCCGGGCAACAGTTTTCTATTCCGCGAGATCCAGGTGAGAGCTGGAACCTCCTGTTATTATTTAATTACCAATTTTTTAGTTTTTGCTGGTTCAAAATTAGGAAAATTTGAGGCCCTAGAAAAATATTTGCGCCTAACGTGGGTCAAGAGTACAATAGCCGCGTTAAACGCATAATCCGTGAGGTAACATCGCGTTAGAACACTCTGTTTTGTACTAATGTCCGCGTTAGGTGCAACATGCTTTCTAAGAATTCAAATTTTTCATTCTTGAAGTGGTTCCGGCAAATTTTAATCGGTTGGAAATGTTTCATTTGCAGGTGTTCAGCTGTTAATCATGAGTATCTGGCAAGAAAGAGAGCATGAGCGGGAAGAACGAGAAATGGTGACGGATGCGGCAACTTTAATGGCTCTCCGGAGATGCGGATTGCTTAAGTATGCCCGTTTAGAACTGATGAGGGGTCAAGAGGACCTCCTGAGGTGGCTGATCCAGCAGTGGGATGAGAGACATCATGTCTTTCGGATTGGTGGCAACGAGCTCACCATCGAAAAGGATGATGTTTAATTTTTGACCGGCTTGTCATGTCGTGGGGCGAGGCCCAATTTGAGAGGGTCCAGAGCTGACCCTCGTTCTACTACTGATTTGATTCGTGCGCACTGCATACGTGACACCCAGGCCGTGAGTAACCGGATACCGATTGCACAGGTGACTTTGAGACCCTTGAGGTCTATTCTATGGATGATCGTCTGCTTGGCTGGTGCCAAGAGTCAGCATGTGGCGACCAAGGCCCAGATGCTCTTAGCCTTGGATTGTATGCAGCCTCAGGTTTTCAACTGGTGTGACAGTGTAGTCCGTCGGGTCCGAGCAGAGCTTACTGCATGCAAGACCCGTACTCAAAGAGAGTTTGGGTACGGAATACTGATTGTTTCTTTCATACTGGAGCGGGTACCACTGATGAGGCCCAGGATCCCTACAGCGCCATTGGGTCCGCGTGAGCCGAGGCAGGCTCGGTGGGCCACTTTGCTTCCACGGACTGGAGAGGGTCCCGTCCGTCACTGTTTTGATGAGGGATTTTTTGATTGGCTGGACTCTCAGATCATCATGATCGAGGATTATCCCTATGCAGGGATGAACTTCACAGGTGATCTCGAGCTAATCCTGCCCCCTGGCACCCAGTGGGGGCCCGACGGTAAAAAATAAACAGTGTTTTTCAAAAAGTTTTTGTTTTTAGCTTTTGAATGTTTATGTAAATTTTTTTTTTTTTTTTTTGTTGAAAAAAGGGGTGAAAATTAAGTTTTGACATGAAACGTTTGCTTGCTTGACACATATGTGGCACCTGTCCGTCCAGCTGGGGCCCCTCGCCATGCACGGCGAGGATTGCAGCTACCCGCGGCTGGCGCACCTATAGAGGAGGCGGAAGCCGGCGACGACGATGACACCCAGATTTTACATGAACTCTCCAGGAACCTGGAGGGTCTGAGTATGGGTATACCGCCGCTTCCTATGCGGGAGGTTCCAGTTCGTCTTCAGCGGCATACAGTGGGTGTGCCAGAGAGATACTTGGTTCCTCTGAGGAGGATAGCTAGAGCAGTTGTATGCTATTATGAGCATCAGGCTTAGCTGCTTGGAGTAGATGTATTAGTGTCAGAGCATGGCTTAGTGAGCCAAAGTTTGTAAAACACCCCGAGTTTTGGGAGAATTTCTTTTTGATGTTTTCTATGTACTGGACACGACATATATCTATATATATATATATATATATTTTTGGTGATTTTTTGTTTTTAAATTTTTATGCATTTTTTGATGTGATAAAAATATATGTACTCATGAGTAAATCTTTTACAATAAATGCGACAAATGCCAATCTAACACATAATTTTCCAAAGAATCAGCTAATGCATTAAATTCTCTAGGAACTTGCTCAAATGTGATTGTTTGAAATTGACGTTCTAAAAGTCGTACTCGTAAAAAATAACGCAACAATACAGGGTGGCGGACGCGGTAATGATTGTTTAGCTGCATAATGATGAGTTGGGAATCTAACCTGACCACTAAATCGGAGATGTCACGAGATGCCACTTCCGTGAGGAGTTGGATCACTGACATGTACTCGGCAACATTGTTGGTGGCGTTACCCAGGAAGATCCCCCCGGAACCAAGGAGGTCCGACTCGGGAGTATAGAGAACCCAAGCAGCTGAAGCAATGTGTCTAGTGTGACGACTAGCACCGTTCGCATACCCAACGTATGATAACGAGTGTGATGACATCTGTGCGAAAGAAAAAGATTACATGAGAAAAACACTTTAAACCAAACAAGGAATCCAAAAGCATCAAAATAAAAATAGGCAAAACTTATATACATAAAATTACAAAGCATGTGCCTAGTGTGAAACTAGGCAAAATACTTCTTCAGATAGAGCCCGTTGCGGGGCTCCTCGAGTGGAATTCCATTACAGTCCTGTAGTTCGTAAGCTCCTTTTGAGAGGGCTTTAGTAACGATGTAAGGACCGTGCCACAATGGTTGGAGTGTTCCTGCCCCCAATAGGTCGTGTTTTTTATCATAAAGTAGAACAAGATCGCCCTCTTGGAAAGAACGAGGCTTGACAGATTTGTCGTATTGAGCTTTAACTCGGCGCTGGTGAGCTTCGAGTGCTAGTGTAGCATCTCGACGAGTTTCGTCCAAGTGATCGAGCGAGAGCAAGCGCTCTTTTGTGGCGGTGGTGCCAGGCAGGAGTTCAACGGCTAGTTTAAGCGATGGGATTTAGCACTCAATCGGAAGTACTGCCTCTAGGCCGAAAGCAAGTTGGAAAGGTATGATATTTGAAAAGCAATATGGAATATTTTCCATGATACCTGTCTTGACCGAGATATCAATGAGTAGTGTCTTGGAAAGATTACCCATGTTCCCTTCTGAATCGATAGTGTGGACAGTCGTATAAGAGGAGGGAACTATCTCAGGTTGGTTAAAAGACGGGATTTCAGTTTTTATTGCCTCCGAATCAATCGTTGAAGCGTGATGGTGGAACTCTCCCCAAGGTCGTTCTTCTAATGACATGATCTCTCGAATATCTTCGTCTGTAGGCCAGACTTTATTGAGGAGATCCTTAGAGAGAATCGTTATGGGAGGGAGGGGTGTACCTGTGGTCGAAACCATATTAGTGGAGGGTTCAGATGTGACTTGGATGGCTTGGTAAGCCAACTCAACCGGCGAAAGTGGCATCTGATCTCCATAGGAATCAATTTCTGAAGGTGCCGGAATGATCCATGGGTCGATAGAGCCATCCGAAGAGGTGGATATCATTGCAACCGTGTTTGGGATCTGAGGCGGCGGAAGAGGAAAACAACCCAGTAGGGAAGATGCCTTCAGAAGACCGGTACCGATACTGACGTAAGAGTCAGGGACACCTCCTATTAAGGGTAGAGAGCTACTTGGTAAAGTGGAATAATCAGGGGTGCAAAAGGATAGTTGATCGACCGTGACTATTTTCCCATCCAATGGAAATAGGATGAGTCGGAAGACCAAAGACACGATGGCGGTCATAGCATAAGACCAACTGCGACCGAGCAATAGATTATAGTCGAGATGACGCTCTACAACTTCAACATCCACGTTTACCATTTTCCCACCAAGAGTGACAGGAAAGCTAGCAAGGTATCCTTTGGGTAGGAACGTGTGGCCATCGAAAGCTTTCAGGGAATTCGATGGCGGGGTTAGAGTAGGAGAACCTAAATTCAGCCAGCACGCTTGTGACATAACGCAGGTCGAAGCACCTTCGTCTATGACAGTGCGATGGATGGGTCTCCCTTTCGACACAACCTGCACCTGGAATGCGAGTTGATGCGAGAGGCGAGGTTTAGCCTTTTCCATATCAAAGACTGCTAGCATGGAATCCCAGGGATCTATTCCGCCAATGGCCGAAAGCAAGGCTTTCCTTTGTGCTGGACAGGTTTGTAATACTTCAAGTGCAGACATGGCTGACGGTGCCTGCGCCAAATCTTCTACAATATTGTAGTTTTGGGCTGCACGTGCAGAGGTATTATGAGTCGTGCGTCGAAGTGTCCCTTTTGGGGGACGGATTACAGGTTCAGCATTAGGCCTTTCGATATGCAAATCGTTAGGCGGCGGCGGATTGGAACTAGTTCCAGGTTCTTGAGCATCTATGGTAGGGGCTCCATAAAGCTTGGCGCGAGTTTGGAGGTCAATACTCTCGATGCCATAAATGGCAGATGGTCCTTCGCCGGAAGGATTCGAACCACCATTTCCCCGTTGATGGGGTTGTGACGGGTTGTCAACCATATGTTGATGTTGTTGCTGTTGATTGGGGAAAGGATTGTGAAGAACGGCAGGTGTTCTCCCAGAATCCTTGTTAGCAATAAAATCAGTGCATTCCTGCAACCGAGGACATTTGTATGTCAAGTGGTCCTCCGCACATATTTTACAAGGGAATCTCATGGGTTTATCCTTTCCTTTTTCGTTTGCAGCATTTTTCTGATTGGAGTTATTCTGATTATTCGACTGCTCTTCCGAAGAAGATGTTTTCTTCTTATTCTTCCTATTTTTCCCATTGGGTTTTTGTGAGGTTTGCACCGAATTTACCTCAGCGGAAGGGAGAGGAGTCGTTTGATGGGGGGCGGTGGCAGCCGAGGATGGCTGGGAGGTTTGCCCCCGAGACTGATTGGTGGCTACACCAGAGATCGCGCCAACGAGGCCGTCGGAATGAGCTCCGGTTTTCTTAGTAGCCGGAGGGTTCGGGTTACCAGGGGCATGGGGGAGTAGATCGTAAAGTGTGCCGGATTGTGAATAGATCAAATCCAGGTGTTGGGCACGACGAATACATTGATCTTCTGTCACCGCACCAGAAAGGCCAATGTCTTTAGAGATATGGGGTAAAAGAGACTTGCAAAACCAATTTGCCAAGAGATGGTCCGGAATTGGCGCTTTGACAAGCCTCCTCCTACGTCTCCATTCATGAAGATGGTCGGAGATGTGGGTGGCGGTGTCTTGGCGCAGTGATGTTAACAATTCTGTGCCGGTTTCCACTCTAATTGGTAGTTGAAAGTTCTTTAAGAACTCCGTCGCTAAAGCGCCAAACGTATTGATGGCGGCGCGTGGTAATTCAATGTACCACTTGGCGGCATTGCCTGTAAGGGTGCGGGAGAACAGTCGAAGGTGGACACTATCATCTACCATGGAATTGGATATGGACCACAAATGGAAGGTAGTGATGTGTGCGGCCGGGTCATCTCCATGCTTCCGTCGAACTTCGGGATATCTGAAGGAATCTTATGCGGTATAGGAGGCCAAAGCGAGTTGTGGTTGATGGGGTCGTTTTTCAGCTTATGGATGTCGGGTATGTCCAAAGCTGCCAAGAAAGGCAATTGTGGATTTGCCCCCGAGTCTAACCAAGGCAGTATGGGCTGACTATTTGGACCATAGGGTCCCCCCATCCACGTGTTACCAGAAGGGTAAGTGGGACTTTGATAAAAACCTCCCATAGGTGGAGGAGTAGGAACATACGGTTGCTGTCCATAGGGCATAGCGTATTGAGGGGCAAATGGTTGGTTGCCCCCAGCGTAAAAGTGCCCTCCCACTCCAGATGGAGGTTGGGGTTGGTTAGTCCAAATGGATGCAATAGAGTTTCCCGGAGGCATACTAGTACTTGCATAATTTGGCAACGGTGTAGATCCTACCCCTATGTTTGAACCACTTAAGGGGATAGCATTTACAATGGGTTGTCCCATTTGTCCTAAGGATTGCATAGGAAGAGAAATATTCCCTGCTACCTGTGTACTGATAACACTGCCCCCTGGTATAGTGGCCAGGGGGTTTGAACTCAACAGAGGGTTCCAACCGAAAGGGTTGCTAAAGGGCACCGAAGTAGTCGTGCTCGTGGGAGGAGCTACCGTTGTCCCCAACGTGGTCACGGTAGGAGTAGATGCCGAAGGGTTCGGTAAACTACTGACAGTTGTGTTGACCATAGGGTTGGGGGTAGGCATAGGTTGACTACTGGGGTTACCCAGTAATGACATAGAACTGACCACCGGCGGAGAGGATGATGGCGAACTAGGAATGGTTGCCATTGGTATCGACCCTGTGGATACCGGTGGAGAAATAGATGTTGGTGTTGCCGCAGACATATCTTGGCGCGGTGGAATTTGGATTATCACCGGTCCTAACGGATCAGTGAGTGGAGGATTGTAATTAGGTACAATGCCTTCAGTGAAAGGGTCCTCCGGGAGTTCCGGCTGATAAGGGTCTATGTGATAATCCCGATTAGTCAAAGGAGACTGCTCTTCCGTAGAAGGCCCGGGTTCACCAAGGTTCAATCTTTCCTCTAAGGTGAGAGGAGGTAGACCTTGCTGTCGTCTAGACTGATGACGTGGGTCAGGGGACACCACGGTGACCGGTTTAATTTTAACAAATTTTATTTAAAATGTGATATATTATGAAGTCTCAAGTGACAGTAACCACACACTTACTAAAAAGAAAAAAAGACTCTCTAAAATCAATCAACAAGCAGCCAGTATAGGGTGCCCTGTCTGAGTACTACCGTTCACTGGTGATGAAATCCAGTCTCACAATAGCATACAGAGAGGGTTGGTCGAAAGTACAGTTACGGTTACTCTAGAGCTTCGCCCGAACCCCGGACGATAGGTGTAAGCACTCTCGTGAAGACGAGTACCCTCCTAAAGACTGAAGACAGAGTAGGTCCATCTGTTTCAGGTACCAGGACAGCCCGTCCCAGTCACCTTGTGTAAGTCCCTAAAAGTATGGCCACTAAGGATACCTCAAATCACAGACACTATCAGGGGGGTCCATGGTCAAGGACAGTGTGCTATATGGGCAGAATACCTAGATCCCCGATCTAGTTTCGACATCCCCGAAGGGAACCCCAATATATAACACACCCACGGGATGCAGTCGAAGGCGGGCTACCTTCTAGTGCACCCAAGTGTTGTCTCGCGCTGAGCTCCGGTAAAGGAACGGTCCCAATAATGTGAGTGCAGCAGGATTTCACTCGTTAATGACTCTAGTTTTCAAGTTTTGAAATCTTGGGTAGTTTTCTCACTTTCCTAACCCAAGATCCTAGCCTGAACTACTGTTTGTGTGAGCTCAAAAAGAGTTATTAGATTGATTTTATTATCGCTTTGTTTTTAGTGTACTTTGTTATTAGTCTGGCGGAGGGGAAATGGACGTATGAAGTATAGTGAGACACTGACTCAATAAACCATGCAAAACATGCTCTAGATATTAACTTCAATGAACAATGTTTCTACAAGGAGAGGTTTCTTTATCAATCATCCATGCACCAACATGTAAATAACACAGCTCAACTTTTAAGATTCAGCTTTCTATCTACCTCTTTTAACCCAAGACAGCCCGTCCCAGTCACCTTGCAACTCAAAGAAAACAACAAGGATACCAAATCACATACTACTGGGGTCTATTGCCAAGGAGCAAAGCAAAGCAGTAGTGGCATACCTAGATCCTCCATCTACGTTCGACATCCTTGATGAACCCCAATATATAACACACCCACAGGACGTGCCTTTGCGGCGGGCCACCTTCTAGTGCACCCAAGGTTAACCGCGCCGAGCTCCGTAAAGGAACGTCCCACAATGGAGCAAGAGGATTTTCACTCGTTAATGACTCTAGTTTTCAAGTTTTGAGATCTTGGGTAGTTTTCTCACTTTCCTAACCCAAGATCCTAGCCTGAACTACTGTTTGTGTGAGCTCAAAAAAGAGTTATTAGATTTATTTTATTATGTCTTTGTTTTTATTGTACTTTGTTATTAGTCTTGCGGAGGGGGAATGGACGTATGAAGTATAGTGAGACTCTGACTCAAGAAACCATGCAAAACATGCTCTAAATATTAACTTCAATGAAGAGTGTTTCTACAAGGAGAGGTTTCTTTTTCAATCATCCATGCACCAACATGTAAATAACACAGCTCAACTTTTAAGATTCAGACTTCTATCTATCTCTTTTAACAGTCTGTGAATCAAACTTTCAGAATAAACTCAGCTAAATGCAGAAAAAATAATAAAAAAAAAATTTCTCTTTTTAAAAAGTAAATGCTTTGCACACTTAACTAAATAAGAGAAACAAATAATCACCAAAATTTAGCAAAGACAAGCATGTGATTCAAACGTAAAGGTATCGTGCTGCACCATACAATGAAACACAATGGCCAGAGGTGAACAGCGTGTTTTTTAATGGGTAACGCTCTGTCTGTGAGAAAATACAGCATTATAACGCACTGTATTTAAGCCTAGACCGCATTATAACGCACTGACATACTTCCTAGGTCGTTGCTAATCAGTGAAAGTTTTTCATTGTCGTACAGCATGATTTAAATCGTGCCATTGGTATTTCTAGAGGGCATCAAAAATGGTTTAATGATATGTTAACAAGAGAGAGAAGAAATGAGGAAAATATTTTAACCGTGAACAACTTCAGTGAGCGCTAATTCTCGCTTAGGGTAAATCGCTTGGGTGGTTGAAGCCGTACGTCCCTCCGTGCTTCTCGTTTTAAAGGTGACAGTCAGATTAGCTATGCTGCTCACAAAGATGGCATGAGCATGTTCATATTAGCTTGAAGCAACTTGAAAGAATACAATAGAGAATTACCTCTTTGACGGTTTTGGAATCTCTTGGAGAATGCCGAGCAGCAAAGTAGGAGTCCTTCCTCGCTGGCTCCAAATCTGAGATCTGCAATCAGTCAAAGCACCCGTGTAACTTCTAATATAACAAGTATTCCATCAATTAAATCAACAATAAACATCTAGATTATACGCATCTGAGCCATTCATATCATACTAAACAAATATTGAAATAACAATATAACATTAAGCATCGAATGGACAAAACGAACATAGTTATATTGATTTTGAAAGAAGGAGGATTACAACCATCGGTTGTACCAAGCCCTCCTCAGTCTCCCAATCTCTCTTCTCTACCAAGTGAAGAAGTCCAAGCCAACAAGCTCTCTAGGAGCCTCTTTGACTCTTGGCCTTCACAATGTCACACTATTCTCTATTCCACAAGTATGCAAGAACTTTCGAGCAATCCTTCGACTCTTAATTAAGAGCCTTCAGCTCCTTCTTATAGGAGAGGGAGAAAGCCATTGTTGCCCTTCTCTTTCCACTAGTTTGGAATGGAAAAGGCTTAGATGTTTCCTTGATCTCCATGCTTTTGCCTCTCTTGGAGTTCAGTCTTCTATGGAAATGACCAATAATGAACTGGTGCTTCTGCAGTTTCCTCTGTGCACTGACTCCTTCGTGAGGGAAAGTCGGAGATTCAAATCTTTCTCCGCGCTCTTTTCCCAATTCAAACTTAAAACACGGGTAACGCGACCTTTTAGTGTAAACAGAGCATTTCCCTAGCCACTAACGCGGCTAATGTATTTCTTTCCTGCGTTATAACGCCCTTGTTTTGTTCTATGTATGCGTTACCCTGGAAGAAATAGGTTTAATTTAGGTCTTTGTACTTCTTCCATATTTGTCTTCCCCTCTGAGTTGATGAGGAGGTATTTTGACCTGTAACAGAAAGGTAGATAAGAGAAACCTAGGAACTACAGAGATATCATGCCCAGTCTGTATTCCCTCTGCAACTTCCGCTTAATCTCCTTCAGTCGCTCTGCATTCCTTCTTTCTTTCACCCGGGTGACGGCTATTTATTCACCCGCTATCACAACTGTTAGTTCCTCTTGCATTCTTCTTCAGTTACTTCCGGCTTCTCTCTTGTTGTCTGTGTGTTCTGCTCTCTGTCTTTTGTTGTATATTCTCTTCATATATACTAATGCATATGCTTTCTTTAGCTATGTACCTGTTCCCTCGCAACTTCGGTAGTTCCGATACTTACTGTAGTTGTGACTTGGTTGCGACTGCCATGTGTCATCATTCTGCAACCCAAAATCTGTCCTTTATTCAAAATTCAAAATGTTCAAAACAAGGGCCCCAACAAGCCGCGACCACAGTTTCTTGACTCGTCCCGAGTCAATCGCAAATCACAGTCTCTATCTCCATCTCCCCGTTGGACCCCATGGCCTATTCTTGTTGTGCTCTTTCCATCTACTGTCCAAACAAGGGCCCCAACTCCAGGACTCTACGGAACGTTGTAGCTTTAAGCTCAGTGAAGGTCAAAAAAGCTTGCTGCCACCCCTACAGTAGTGAATCTGTTTCTTCGGCAATCTTGGTGACAACAGCCTCCTCTATGTGCGCCGGTACAACCCCGAACACCGTGCTAATCTGGGTCTCGGCCTCGGAGGCTAGTTGTTGCAAATTCCTGGCGCTGAATTGGAGGGGCGTGTGGAGCTCATAAATTACCGGTTTGGCCATTTCTGAGCTGGCCTCTGTTTGCTCGATCTGCACTTTGAGATCATTTTCCTGGGCATATAACTAGTCCAACCGTGCGGGGTCTGTGGCCTCTTGGATTTCCCTCGAAATCTGTTGTAGCTACGTTGAAATTGGTTGCATTTTGACTATAAGGGCCATGGATCACTCTTGAAGACCCTTCAGGAGGTCGTAAGCCTCGCGCACCGCAGAGTTAAGAGTTTCCTACATTTGAGTGGCCTGGCCCTGCTTTGCTGCAACCTGTGTTGAATAGACAACCTCTGGATCGGGCAACGCTGGCCATTTAGTTAACGCTGCTTAAAGCTCCCTATTTTCCCTGTGGAGACCATTGAATGTGATCCGGAGGTGGAAATCCTGTGCTACGACACTCGTCTCCGTGACATCAGCAGGCAGCTAAGTATAATGAGCCCTAACATTCGGCCATAGCTCTGAAAACACCTGAGTGACGTTTTTTATCTGACCTTTCAGCTGCTCTTGTGCCATTATGAGTTGGTTGCGTTGTTCAGTAAGCGCTGAAATCTGTTCTTGTTGCTCGTTTCACCTCTGCTGTAGCTCAGAATTAAGCCTTTCGGCTTGCTGGGCTACCCTCTGGATAAATAAGTACAACTTAGCTGTACCCCATGTTTCTAAATTGGCGATCCCTGAAGTGCCCTGGTCCGGCCTCCTTTCTTGCAAGGGTTGCCCACTGGCAACTAATCGATTAGAATTCTCTGGAGGGGATGGCGGTGGGGTCTGTTGGTGCGTTGAGTCAGCCATATTCAAGTCCGGTCGTTCCTACTAATCTGTATGGCCAGTTTGTGGAGGGACAGTAGGCTCAGGCTGAGCCTCAGCTGAGTCGGAAACAATGTGTGCCCTCTAGGTAAATATATCAGATAGAGAAACTTGGGGTTCTCCCGCGGGGTCGACCGGTGGTACTACTGTTGTAGTACTGGAGTCAACTTCGGCCCCGTGGTCCCCACCAAGGAGTTCTTGGATGATTGGGTCAGACAAGGTAGCAGATGAATTGGATGGAGCGGATGAAGTGGTAGGTGGAGGTGGAACTGTGCGTGGTGGCAGAAGGCGAATGTTGATGAACTCAGAGGGGTCAATGAGTGGTTCTTCCTGTATCAGTACCCCTGTACTCGGTGGCAGTGGTGGATCATCCGTAGTGAGGTCCACCACCGGATTTGCTTCGGTGGTGCGGGCCCACTTGGCTTGAGGAGCTTCTAATTGATCTGTAGTCTTGCTCTTCTCTCCCATCAGGGTTATGATTGGGCTTGCCGAAGTAAATAGAACAGTAGGGATGGGGGAGGTGAGAGGATTTGTATGGGGGTGTGAGTTAGAGTGAGAAAGCTGGAACTTGGAAAGTAAAGGGAAAGGAGTGGCACCGCTTGAAATGACCTAGGTCGCCGCATTAAAATTGCATACCTGAGTGTTCAAGTGGCGGACGATGGGGACGAGCGGCTCAGGGAGTTCCTATGGTGTCACCTCTGCATCTGTTTCGGTAGGTTGTTGTTGCGGTAACATCTGATCAAAGTTGTACATGGGTACCTCGTCACGAATTTCCATCACAACCCCCAGCCACAAACAGACCTCATTGTGGAAGGTGGTATCTTCAAGCTGGAATTTCAACGGCTTCATGCGGAAGGTGTCCTCCGACGCGCAAGTCGGTCGGAGGTAATTATGCCTGTGACTAACCTCGAACCACACTTGCTCGCTGTACTCATCTAACAGGTTCTGGGGCACCCTTTGATGGCTATTTACCATGTTCATCATTAAACCATACCAGGACTGAAATTCCTCTGCATCCACTTGTTTGGTTCTAGGATCAACTAACACCTTCCATGGAACAAACTTCATCTCTAGAGGCTGGCCCTCTGGAATTTCCACTGGCACCCAGACAAGAGGAGTGTGCCACTTCCACATGGCAAATGAAACGACCAAATATCCGTAAATGAGGCTTGTAGGGTGCTTGTAGTTTTCCTCGCATGCGTCAAACAGTTCCTTCAGCAGGAAGGAGCACCAGTTTAGCTTGGCGCCTTGAACACAGTGCTCTGCAATGGAGATAGTGTCCAGAGTGCATTCACCCTTTGTGTAGTGCCTCATTGTCTTGCTGGCAATGAGGTAGCATGCAAATTTGATCTCGAGCTTATTGATAAGCTCCATCTTAGCTCCCTTCCCACCCCGTCGGGTGCCATATTTGACATACAAGTCTATGTCTCCAGACTTCTGCGCTCGCTTGGAGGTAGTCTGACATGCAGTCGAGACATCTGCACCATTCTGTGAAAGCCCTGTAAGATGATGGATATCCTCAGCATGAATGGGAATTTCCTTATTCAGCCACAAGGACCCATTCTGGACGCGGCTGAGTAGGAACCTAGTTCATTACATAGTTGGTCCTGTGGTCCCGAAGACCGAAATATTTCTTAAGTGCAGAAGAGAAGATTGCTGAAGGCCCCAGAACTTTGGTAAAATGTTTTTTGCTAAGTGCCCAGCTGTTGTGAGGTAATGTTCCATATACACCTGCCAGGTGAGTGCCGAGAATTTGGAAGAATCTGAAAGGTTAGCATCTATCATGGTCGCATTGTCGTATTTCCCTACAAGGGATTCGGTCTTATGAACTCTGCTGTCGAGCTCCAGTTCTAGGACAGCTAGGAGGGCCTTCAGCATCGTTCCTCGGCACTGATAGACTTGCAGAAATTGTCTCGGTGTCCTCTCTTGGTGCTGTGCGTTTGGATAATTTTGCTACTCTGGTTCTACTTCAAGTGCTAATTCTAACTGTTCTGGCATTCTTGTTCTTTTTCCCATGCAAGTTATGTAATTACCTTTCACGAGTGAAGTTGATGAGACCCCATAATGAGTTAATTCCTGCTGGCATTCCTCTCAGCGATAATCATGCGATCAATCGCATGCCAATGTGTATTCTAACAGTTGCTGATGGTGGCATGGGGAAATGGGCGGACGCAATGGCTGAGATTACTGCGGATTATGGCAAAATTATTATTGCGAGGTTACTTCCAATTATGGTAATTTAGGGTGCAAATCTAGACAATCCTACGAACTGACACAAGTACTGACTGAAATGACCTGGACTGACCTTGACACATTTATTAATCGTACGGGGATGACACGATGGACACGCCCCTCCCTGACCACAATCGGTTGTGGTGTGGTCCCGCAACAGAGTAGTTATTGACAAGTTATGCATGAACAAAAAACACTACCTATGCTCATCTCGGTTCCGGGAGAGTTATTCAACTACGATACTCTACGAGTTCTCTCGGTTGCGAGAGTTATTGATGAAGCGTGAAATAAACTTACTCGTAGTAGGGTTTGAGGCGTGCACCATTTACCCACCCTGGTAAAACAGTACCATCCAGCTGAGCCAACCGTACGGTGCCGGAATCTCTAATCTGGACGACGAAGTAAGGTCCCAACTAGTGCATCTGCAGTTTCCTTGGAAACTTCTGAAACTTGTTGTCATATAAGAGGACCTTTCCACCAACTTGGAACATTTTTTTCTTGATGTGGAAGTCGTGACACGCCTTCTGCCTGTCCTTCTGAACCTTCTAGTGAAACTCGGCCAAGAACCGGGCCTCGTCCAATCCTTGTAATTCATGTAGGCACTCCTGGAGCGATGCTTCTTCTGAGAACTTGAGGGATGTGGCCATTAAAAGACTCGGTACAGTGAACTCGGCAGGAATCATAGCTTCCTGGCCATACACCAACTGGAATAGTATCTAATTGGTCAAGCACTTCACCATAGTCTGGTAGGCCCAGAGTGCAACTGGTAGCTGCTCATCCTAGTCATCCCGCTAGGTGTTGCAGATCTTTATTAACCCCTTTTCAAGAATTTTATTAAACTCTTCAACATTACCATTGGCCTGCGGGTGGTACAGGCTGCTTTTGTGATGTTGAATCATAAATGTGTCCAGCAGCAACTTGACCGTGTCATTAATGAAATCCGTACCCTGATCACTGGTTAAACTGCGCGGGCAGCCAAACCTACCAATGATGTGTTCAAAGATGAACCGTGCTGCTGTATCCGTCATGCAGTCTCGTACCGCCGCTGCCTCAGCCCACCTGGTGAGGTAGTCAGTTGCGGTAATGATGGAGCAGGCCTTGGAGTGCCTGGCGACCGAGGCTATGGGGCCTACGAAGTCGACAGCCCACTTCTCGAACAGCCGCAACACATGTACTGGGTGTAGCGGAAGCTCTTCCTTGTGAGAGGGCCGCCTCGTCCGCTAACAGACATCACATCTCTTAAAAAATGTCTTACAATCTGCATGGAATGTCGGCCACCATAGTCCAGCTTGGAGTACCTTCCTCACGGTGGGTTTTTCCCCCACATGCCCTCCTGCAACACCACTATGGCATTCCCACATCATAGCGTCGCATTTGTGGTCAAGTACGCATCTGCGCAGAACCTCATCAAGGCCAAGTTTGTATAGCTTCCCAAAAATCAGTTGATATTCGGCGGCGCGGATGACCAAGTGCCATTTTTGGAGCAGGGTATAGTCCTGAGGGCACTACCCTGTGGTCAGATAGGTGGCAATGTCGGCCAAGTAATCCGGTACCACTTTGACTCGGAAAAGGTCAGCGTCCAGCAGATGATCATCAAGAGAGCCATCGCTCTCCCCTGTCTCCAACCTGGATAAGTGATCGGGCCCGATGTTCAACCTCTCGGGCTTAACGATCACCTCAAACGTGAATTCTTGGAAGAGCAGAAACCAGCAATAGATCCGTCCTTCCAAGATAGGCTTATTGACCAGGTACTTCAACACAGAGTAATCCGTAAAGAACTTGAATTTCCCCCCTAGAAGATAGTGGCGAAACTTCTGGAGCGAGTACACCATTGCCAGGGCCTCCCTCTTGGTAGTGGTGTAATTCTTCTCCGCTTTAGACAATTTACAGCTGGCGTAGTAGGCTGGGTGGTCAACAGTCGTCTCCTCGGGTTGCGCCAAGACAACCCCAAGTGCAATACTGGAAGCGTCAATATGCACATGGAATTGCTTATCCCAGTCTGGGTGAACAAGAATAGGCGCCGTCACCAGCTTTTCCTTCAGAGTGTCAAGGGCCATCCGACACCCCTCCATCCACTGGAATACTTCTGATTTCCGCAGTAGCTTTTCTAAAGGAGCGGTGATCTTCGCGTAATTTTGGATAAACTTCCTGTAATATCCTATGCGCCCAAGCAGTGCCCACAACTGCTTCACTGTTTCAGGGGCTTCCATGTGGACGATCACTACTACCTTGGCAGGGTTGACGTAGACCCCTTTCTTGCACACCACGTGTCCTAACAATGTGCCGAAAGGAACTGCAAAGATGCATTTCTTCAAGTTCAAGGAAATCTACAACTAGCAACACCGATCAAACATGATACGCAACAGGGTGGTTTGTTTCTTCAGCAAACTGTAGACAGTCCAATCGTCCATGTAGACGTCCAGGAACTTGTGGATATACTCCCGGAAAGCAGCAATGACAATCCAGGAAAACACGGCCGGGGCATTCTTCAAGCCAAACAACATTACGTGGCATGTGAACGATCCCCACTCAGTGGTGAACTTCGTCTTCATCTTGTCTTCTTCCGCAATGTGCACCTGATGATAGCCTGAAAAGCCATTAGTGAAGGAGTAAGCTTCATCTCCCGCAACATGATCCAATGCTTCGTCACTGAAAGGAGTGGGAAACGGATCATGGATGCAGGTGTTGTTTAGACTTCGGTAGTCGACGCAGACGCATATCTCCAACTTGTCCTTCTTATTCTGAATGACAATAGGACTCACCCACTCTGCTTCTTCCAGCGGAAAGATGAGCCCGACGGCCAACATCTTGTCAATCTCCATCTTGACCTTTTCTTTGATCCGTGGGTTCAACCAATAGGGTCGATGCTTCACAGGCCTGGCTTCTAGCACAATACGCATTTCTCCAAGGTCACCTTTGATACCTTTCAAGTCGGCAACCGATGAAGGGAATAAGTCTTCGTATTCCTGGAGGAGGCTGAAAATTTCCCTTGTCATCTCCTCGTCCCAGTAATCCCCAATTGTAGCCAGTTTTGGTTTTTCCACAGTACATATGTTCAACTTCTTTGTCTTCAGCGAGCGTAAATGGACGCCTTCGATGGTTGGTTCTTCATTGATATTTCGCTCGCCTTCCGTCTCTTTGAAATATAGGTGCCTTAGGTCCTCCAGACTATCATTGTCTGGTTCGCCGTCAATCCATTGGCAAGCGAACTCACACTTGGCATCAGGACGTGATGCAAACATGCTCCCATCGGTCTCAGGGACGCAGAGAAGCAGTACCCCCTTGATAGCTTGTAATGCTTGGGACACCAGCTCTGTCTCTCCTTTGAACGAGAAGCACCAAAAAAATTTGTTTGTGACTTCCTACCAGGAGCTGGTTCCTCATTTCCGCTCTTCTTCTAAGTACCAGGCCTGGGGGATGGTATCTAATGAGTGGATGAACCAATGTACCCACAGCTCTTGCGGGTATCCTAGACTTTGCCATTGCTCCTCACAGGTCCTCAGGTGGTCCCGCGGATCGGAAGTCCCTTGGTACCTATGCCTGCTTTGAGGGCCTTTGTCTTCCTTGAGCCGTGCCCTCAAAGCCTCCGCTGCACAACTCCACCGTGACAGGGTGTTGCGGTGATTTTTCCACCACCTGGTTGATGTGGACTATAGTGCGACGTCCAAAAGCGGTATCCTACTTCCTTCTGGCACCATGTCCTTGACCTTTGTAATAAAGGTATTGACAGCTTGCATGTTGTACAAGGTGGGGTATTCTCTAAACTCAGCACCAATCCAATGAACTCGGGAAATGAAGGCACATCTCCACGTGCTGGTCTCGTACCCCCCTACTGCCAGTCTTTCTAGGCGAGTTCTGATCCCAGCTCCGAGCTTGGACACTGCGCCAGCTGACGAAGCCGGTTGCGGTCGGGTTGATGTAGTCCTCCCGCTTCCCTGTAGTCATCTGATAAAGGTGGTCCATCATCTGAGCATCCTCCCGGTTGTCCACAGTTTCGGTATATCGCGGGCCTTGATACAGGTCGAGGGGCTGAGTGACTCGGACCTCTCCATCTTTGAATATCATAAACTCCTTTTTGAGGTCGATGATGGCATAATTCTCAAAATCCCAATCGATGTGTAGCAGGGCGGGGTAAGGATCCTTGTCTCCCATAATATCAATAACCTCAAAATCCGTGTAAGTCTTCACCCCTGCAATGTCGACCTCGACACCTTCAAGTCGGCCGATCGGCACAATGCAGTATTGGTTTTCCATTCTGAGTTGGATTGGCGAGTAGGTTAGCCGTGGCCTCCCAAGAGCCTCCCACGTCTTCCATGGAAAGATGTTGATGTAAGACCCTAAATCAAGCATGGTATCGCTGATTTGGAATCCCACAACCTTTGTGTTAAGCCGGAACTCTTTTCCCTTTTGTCGCTTGTTCTGCTTAACTCGCTGCACATACTGGGGTGTTGTGTCCACAAGTTCCCTCGACCCCATATTCCCCAGTTGTGCATCCTCCAGGGTACTCTTGAGCTGGTCTCACATCGAAGCATTATCAAAAATCTTGAGGAACAGCAGAAGCCATTATTCAATCAAGGTCCCCGTAGCATTCTGTTCTCCGGAGCCAGTCGTTGGGGGTACCTCGAGGCCTCTGGCTCCCCCCAGCTAAGAAAAAGCCTCCACCGCCTCTTGGAAGTACATCTTCTGCGCGTCTGGCCGGATCAGTTGTTTCAGGGAGGCGGGCCGAATAGCCCGGACCGGCTCCTTTCCATGAGCGTCCTCTCCCATCTTCTTGCCGCCGTGCGTGACGATCGTTACATTCTACATGGTCAGAGTTGCGGTTCCTCGTGGCTCGGAGTTTACCAAATTCTTTCCCCTCTGTCGTGTCCGTTCCTCCCACTTCTTGATGAGTTCTAGACAGTCCTCTATTGCATGGGCGTTCACGCGGCACTGGGAACACCAAGGACATCGGGGAAGGGGACATTCCCGAGCCACGTGACCCTCCTGGTCATAGTTTTAGCATTTCACCGGACCTCGTCCCCCTGTGCGGCCTCCGTGCATACCACCTCCTCTTCCCCTGGAAGCCTCGTTCACCCTATAGGAGGGCCGGTCCAACCGGTCTGTGAGTGCATCGAGAGCCCTGCACTGCTCAGTGTTGTGAGTTGTGGAAGCACAAAACTCACAGTATACATTGTTTGGGACGTTGGAATACTTCTGTAGTATAGGGCACATCCGAGGTTGATTCCCCATCATCTGAAAAATCTCGCAATATTCCGTGGTGATTGGGTTTGGTGGAGATGGGAACCCCGCATAAGGCTGTTGTGGCTGGTATACCCCGTGCGGATTCATCGCCGCGGCATCCCCCATCAGTGGACCCCCCTGGATTGCCACAACAGAGGGTCCCACACCCATGCCCCACAGTCAAGGACACTCAGTTGTGACGTCACCCTCGACCAGGCAGTGAGTGCACCAGTTGATCGGCATGGCTGGTCTTATAGGTTGCATCTCCTTGAGATTTTCAGTCAAGATAGCAATCTGATGTTGCAATCCCACCAAGGAAGGATCCTATGGGGCCGGCCCTCCCCGATATTCCTGAGGGTAGCCCACCATGGCCTCTATCTTCATGGCCTTTTCCACAGCGTCATGCAAGTTGTCAATCTTCTGCTGGGTGAGGGGGGTTCACGTCAAGGGAAGCAGAGCCTTGATGAACTAGTCCCTCTGATGGTTTGGGTCGATCGGGTAGCTAATTCTCCTGATCGCGTCCTTGAATCGATGCATCAACTCCCATGCAGTCTCTCCCTCTTTCTATTTAATCTCCTAGAGCTTAGACAAACCCTGCTAGTCCGTCTGGGTAAGTTTAAATTCCTAGAAAAAATCCCGCTTAACGTCTGCAATTACTAGATTAGGATGGGCCTCAGACCACTTGATAAACCATCGTAGATCCCTCTCTCTAAGCATGGTTTGGAGCTCTATTAGCTTCCCTGCGTCTGGCGTCTTCCGAGCCCTCCATATGGCTTCGTAGAGATACCAGTGTTTCTCTACGTCATCGTTGCCTTGACCAGAGAATTCTGGATACTGGGTGAATGACCCAGCCATATTTACTTGCAGAGGGTTGACCAGGATAAATCCTTTGGGTCCTGGTTGCATGACTGTTCCACTGGGGAATGCAATACTACTAGTGACGTTGTTATTAACGTATGTCGCTGTCGACATTGAACTGCTGTGCAATTGACTCAATGCTTGTAACTTAACGAAAATATTACTTAAAGGTTGATAGAGTACCAGGGGAAGGTAGGGATCCTTGCCATGCAGATTTTGGGAAGTAGGGCTACCTGGAGAGATGAATGTCATCCTCTCTTGAAACAACCACTGCATCATGACGTACCATTCACCATCGAAACTTTCTTCGGGCTGCACACCTGCATCGTCTTCATCAGTCGTCATCTCCTTTTCTCTCTTAGATAGGCTCCCATGCACGCGCCACACTCCCACAGAAGTCCCCTCCCTTTCTAGGGTATCTGCCTGAGTGTCCATAATTCCTATCCTCTATGGCGCCTCCTCTTGATTCTTCCTATTGGTTTCCCATCATTTTAAATCCCGCATCACCCTTTCTCACCACCTATCGGCGATCTGCACCCGGCGATCTGCACATTGCTCCCTCAACTTCCTTGTGGCCTTAGCATCCATCCCCCACTCCCCACTTCACACTTCACATAGCATCTGTCCCTTCGGCCCTTCCCCCAGCACTGGAGGTTTATGCTTCCATGCTCGACTTTTGGAATTCCATCATCCCTTCGTCCACCATCAAGGCCTTAATCCATAGCGGAATCTCCTTAAGAAGCTTCCCTCTTAGCCCAGAGTGGAAGATAGCTTCAGCCTTCGAGAAGGATTGGTAGCACTCTGTAGCAAACTCCACAATATATCCGTCCAAAGTGGTCTCTACCCAAAAATCCACCGCGCAAGTCAACTCAGTGTTCAACCGATGCAGAGCCACCATATCCCCGTGCACCCAATTGCGGTTTATCTTCTGCAAGCTATCCCTAGGCACCTTTGTCTGTAACCTCTGCAGCCAATTGTGGAGGTCGCTAGGGAATTTTCCTCAGAGGATCTCGTAGGTATCACTGGTAGAATCTAAGAAAAGGAAGAGATCCTTAAGCACCCTTTCCTTTTGATTCATCAACTCTGCTTGTTGAGCAATGAACTGGTCCAGATGGTTATCCCACCATCTCCATATTTCTCCTTTGAAGATCCTCGATACCATGATCTAGTTCCACTCATATCATGCAGGTCCCGGCAACGGAATCATTTGTTGGCGAAGAAATAGGGCTCATAGGCAAGACCCAGGTTCAGGGGTTGGGGCCAACAAGGGAATCCGCTGTAGTCTAGAACCATGCTGGCATTGTCACCCTACTCCGGAGAGCAGAGAGTCTCGCCCGAGGCATGCCACAACCACATGCAGAAGGGGAATAGATCGATAGCAGTGAAAGGATCCGCAACCCATGATTAACAATGAATTGATTGCATAAACATCGTTATATACACAAGAACATTCAGAGAGTGTACAGGTATTAAGAAAATAAAATTTTAAATCATCACAACCATCATGCATGCATGTGAATCACATAATAAGACAGCAACCTGCAAGTATATTGATATCTTCAGCCAAACCCATAGTTACATAGCTTTCGCAAGGAGAGCTTACAAGTCTGATACAGACGCCTTATAGAACAGAAAGGTAGATAAGAGAAACCTAGTAACTACAGAGATATCATGCACGGTCTATATTCCCTCTGCAGCCTCCACTTAATCTCCTTCATTCTCTTTACATTCCTTCTTTTCTTTCGCCCGGGTGACGACTATTTATTCACCCGCTATCGCAACTGTTAGTTCCTCTTGCGTTCTTCCTCAGTTGCTTCCAGCTTCTCTCTTGTTGTCTGTGTGTTCTGCTCTCTGTCTTCTGCTGTATATTCTCTTCATCTATACTCATGCATCTGCTTTCTTCAGCTATGTACCTATTCCCTCGCAACTTCGGTAGTTTCGCTACTTATTGTAGTTTCGACTTGGTTGTGACTGCCATGTGTCATCATTCCACAACCCAAAATCTGTCCTTTATTCAAAATTCAAAATGTTCAAAACAAGGGCCCCAACACCTTACCTAATGGGAAGACACTTCAAGGTAAAAACTGATCAGGATAGTCTTAACTACTTTTTGGAACAAAGACTATCTTCATAAGAGCAGAAAAAATGGGTCACAAAGATGTTGGGTTATGACTTTGATATCATCTACAAAAAAGGGAAGCTAAATCTTGTTGCAGACTCCACTCTCAAGAAAGGATGAGGATGTGGAAGCATTTCTTTGTTCCATTTATATTATCCCACCAGATTGGATAACCGAAGCAAGGTAGGAATGAAAGAATGACGAAGAATTATGGAAACTCATTCAAAAGTTGCAACAAGATCCCATTACACATGATACATTTAGTTGGAAAAATGATTCCTTATGGTACAAATATTTTTTATATTTTTGTAAGAATTCCCAACTAAAACAAAAGATTCTTTTGGAATTGCACACCTCTCCCTTAGGAGGACACTCAGAATTTTTAAAAACTTACCACATGGTGAAGAAATAATTTTTTTGGGATGACCTTAAATCTTATATTCAAAAGTTTGTGGTGGAATTTCTGGTTTTCTAGTAAAATAAAGTTGAGACATTTAAAACCCTGGGTCTGGTACAACCTTTATCCATTCCAAATCAACATTGGGAGGAGGTTTCAATGAATTTAATCACATTTCTACTTAAGTTTGAAGGAAGGAGTGTCATCATGGTGGTATTTTATAGGCTTACCAAGTATGCAAACTTTTGTACATTATCTCATCCATTTAAAGTGAGTATAGTTGCTACTGCATTTATGGAAACAATTAAAAGCTACATGGAAACCCAAATATTATTGTAAGCGATAGAGATCCCATTTTCACTAGAAATTGTTTGATGGAATTATTTTATTGTTCGCATACTCATAGATCATCTTATCATCCTCAATCTGATGGGAAAACTGAGATAGCGAAAAAATGTTTGGAAGGATATCTTTGTTGCTTTGTATCTGATAAACAAACACAATGGGTCAATTGGTTACCTCTGGTTGAATGTGATATAACACTTCCTTCCACACTGCAGCAAAAATGACCCCATTTATGGCACTTTACGGATATCATCTATCATCCATCACATGATATTTAAGATAAAATTATAAGGTTCAAGTAGTGGAAGATCACATCAAGCATCAAAAAAAATTTCTCCAACTCTTAAAGGATAACCTAAATTTGGCACAAAATCGAATGAAACAGTAGGAAGATCAACATTACAGCAAGAGAAGTTTTGATGTAGGTGATTGGGTATTTTTATGGCTACAACCATACAAACAAATGTCCCTCAAGCAAGCTAAGAAGGTTAATAAATTATTTCCAAAGTACTAAGGACCTTACAAGGTGTTGCAAAATATTGGTACTATGGCATACGGATTGGAGCTTCATGCATATTCTAGAGTGCACCCAGTTTTCCATGTTTCATGCTTAAAGAAGGTTATAGGTGATAAAATTTTATTTCAAACAATATTTCCAAAACTTTATGAGGAACAAAAATCATATTGGAACCTGAAGCAGTCACAAAAACAAAAACTCGACAGTTGTTAAATCGATCAATTTCAGGGTATCTCATCAAGTAGAAGAACTTACCCACTGAAGATTCCACATGGGAGGATGAAAATTTTATATAGAAGCATCCAAAACTACTCAATCGTTGACGAAAACACTTTTTTGAAGGAGAGGGGCATGTTAGGGCCCTATATTACTAATGTAGTCCCTTATTGTTGTTAGTGTAGCCCCGTTATTATTATTGTTGTACCCTTGTAGTCACCATATTGTTATTATTGTGCCCTTACATTATTATTGTTAGGTCGGATAGGATTATATTGTGACCCCATGGACTCTTATATATAAAAAGGAGGCTTTTTCATTTGTGTCATCCAAGAATTATTCATTATGTAATGTAAAGTAGGTTTCCCCCTCCAAGTAGTTGATTTCTAAGGCATTGATCTCTCTTTTATTTTATTTTGGGAGATGGTTTCATAACACATATTGTAGATTGTTTATTTTACTATTTTACACACTTTTACAATGGTTTATCTTTACTAAAAAATAGAGTACTAACATTGTTAATTTTCATATGGATAGAAGTCTCTATTCTGGATAATTTAATTTTAAAATATTTTCAAAATTTACACATTGCATTCACCCCATATCATCATAAGCAATTATGTAGAGAGAACATTAGCAATAAAAATGCAACGAAACAATCATATGTTTGTCATTATATCTCTATTATACAGCTTAGCATATCTCCTTCATATATCTATCATAATATTCTCATATCATAGATAAGAAAGCCCAAACAGGTTGATTTCAAAACCAATAACTAAGGTCCATTAGGAAATTGCTACACAACAGTACTGAGGTCGATTAGCACATTTTTTTTTTTTTGTTGACAAAAAATCACATTATCTTAATATGGAAATATACGTAGATTACATGAAAAAAATATTGGGGGGTACTCGCCCATCACCCATCGAAGTTCTTTACCCTTGGAGAGAGAAACCATAGAACCTTTCCAAAATTTTCAAATCAAGTATTTTGTAATGCATCATCAGAACAATTTTTAAGCTAAACAATACAAATTCAGAACCATAGTTATGTGGTGGGATTGAGCCAATGAGAAATAGACCTTGAAGTGAATAAAAAAATTAAAAAAATATTTGTATTATTATAAAACGATAGAAAAATGTGAATCATCCTTGAGCCACTCGGTCCTTCTTCTATCCCCATGGATCTAGAACCTCCATCCTTACTGAGGTTGTATTCATGCTCCTATTACAGCAGGCGCAAGGATAAATAGGGATACTAGTTTCCTTATAGATATTCAAACAAATTAGGATGGGTTAGAAACATCCACCCTCCCCACAGCAGTGCTCTCCAAAAGATAAACAAGGCCACCACTATTTCTCCAGGTTAAGGTCCCATGCCTATCCCCGAACATTTATTTTTTCCTTGTTGTACCTGATCCTTCCTTTGGAGGGTAGTAGGAAATAATTGGTCTTGTTGCCTTCTTCAAGATACTCTAAGGGTTACTGGGGTGGGATGGCTCATACTTTTTCAACCAGCCACCCCATTTCCTCAAATTTATTACAAGTTCTTCTAACCACTAGAAAAGGGACTATACCTTATTTCAAGTAAAATTTAGGGGTAATGTCACCCTATCCTACCATTAAGCAATAGGGAAGAATCTCATCCTACTGCTATAGCTCCCAAAGTGGGAATTGTCTCGTCACAGTTCTGACATATGGACTCGCAAAGCCTTCCTTTAAAGGGTGTCGAGCTACACTTACTGTTGAGACTATAGCATCACATGAGAACCATATATGTGAGCAGAGGAGGCCCTCCCTGGTCTTTGCCACCCGTCACAACTTAAGCACTTCCCATGGATGGAATATCATTTTTTTTATTTGTTGCTTCGAACTCTTCTAATGCAGTCTCTTATTCCATAGCCCTATCACGTTACCATGGCCACTCCATGAGGCCTCTTCTCTCATTATTTCCTCCATCTATTTCAATTCTCCTTTAGCTTCCTCTGTGAACTCCCTTATACTCCTTCATTTTTGCACCACTCTTGCACTCCTTATATTGATTCCATCTTAAAATTCCCTCGTCTACTCTAACCCTCTATTACTCGAAGGCTTAATTTCACCAATTATTTCCTTAATAGTCCCTTGGGTGGTATTTTATAGTGTTTCACACTTCCCGCTTGTTCATCATTGTTTCTTGTGACCTTGACTCTGCCATTACCTCCATTATGGTTTTCTAATCTGAATTAGTCTAAGTATACACAAACCTTGTTTACAATCTTCCTTCAGATCAACTTGATACAATGGTTCACATGTGCTACCTCTCTCGCCCTAGCTTGTCTCATATTATTTTATCTTTTCACCTTAGTATTATCCTCATTAGTGTTCACCACCTTGGAATTCCAAGGTTTAATTTGAAAACTGGCACATTATCTTCTACAAAAAAAAAATGATTCAGCAATATGTTGAGTCACTTTCTTTAGCTTCAACAAATATTGTGATGCGGGGAATGAATACATTGGTGTAGCTCCCATCACATAGTCCTAACCTTCGAGTGAGTTTCTGAGCCTTCACATATAGAAGTACGACGTCGCTAGTGCACCTGGTCCAAAATATTGTGACTCCCACCCTTAATTTTGTTGAATATTTTTCTTTTAAATACTTAATTATCTTCTTAGAAATCGGATCATCCATAGTTCCATAAAAGTGTGGATGATCTGATTTCTGCAAACAACAACAACAACCACAGAAGTTTAAGAACCACTATATTCTTAGACTTTAGTGCTTCTTTTTGTACTTATTTATTGCATAGATAAATGCTCATTTTTGTCGTCTTATCATAAATTTTTTCTCTGAAATTATATGAATACATTCCCGTATAGAACGAACTTCTTGAATAATGTCAACCCAGACAATTTGTCTAGACTCAATTAAAGAAATTTTATATTTCAACTTGGTTTTCAACTCTTTTATTTCATATCAACCTACCTTATACTTTCTGTTAAGATTATTGTTATTTTCATTTAATATGTTTAGTTGCCTCTCCTTTACATTCAACTACTCCCTTAGAATGGCCAAATCATCTTGGGTTTTCTTTAGTTCAAATTCTGAAATTTTGTGCTTTTCCATGACCATTGTCAATTTCTTTGAGGGGTCATCTGATTCAACTGAAACCACAATAGTGCAAACATAATTTTAAATTTACTATCGTAGAATTTTCACTTTTTCCTATAGAATAGAAATCTCATTATTTTTGTCAACTAATTATCCTATTAATATCTCTTTTTATTTTTCAACTTGATCCAACTCAGTTGTTTGAGTGTGCTTAGTCCTGGGCAATTTTAACTTTTTCCTTAATGATAACACCTTATATTCTATGTTTTGTAACAAGGTCTTAATGTTGTGTTGTCATACTAATTCTCATTTTATAACTCCTTTCCTTAGTTTGTTGATAATTCTTCTGCAAAGTTCCAAATGAAGAAGGATTCTCTCAATATTGTGAATATTTCCAAATCAGTGGAGATAGAACATGAAGTAGTGCACTCTAGATTTCCCAAATGCATTTGAAAACCATGCTCATTTGAAGGTCATTATGTTAGTTTTATGTATATGTCTTCTTCGTCCTCTATTTGAATTTTGTTCATATTTTGTGACTGGTAATCCTTCATCTCAAAATCTATTTTTTTAGTAGCAATCCTCTTCAAACTCTTCTCTTTTACCATAGGGGTTTTAACATCGATTATTTCCTGCAGCCTGCCACATGGCTAAGTTTCTTGATTTTCCATTTTCTCAATTTATGTTATGCTTTCATGAATATAAGGTGCAGAACTAATTTCCACCCTTTTATTATAAATTATATCATGAGGGTCATATTGTGACTTTTCTCCTTTCTCAAAAACAAACTCCTTCATCATCACTTCCACCTGTGTAAGGGCTTGTCTGTTGTTTACAATAAATGGTCTCGCGGTTCTCTATAGCTTGAAAATATACACTTTTTGTGCAAGAAAAAAATGTAATTGGTCAACAATGAGACTCTTACTTATGAATTCAAGAGAAAATATCTCATAGGAAAAAATATTGGTCTTGAAATGAAGGTTGGACATGCCTTTTTGTGAAGCAGGAAAAAATTTCCTTGCTTCACTAAAATGCACTCCCAGGCTTCATTTATTGGGAAATCCTATTGGTTAAAATTGTAGATTTTTTATTTAATGATTTTACACACTTTTGAATTGTTATATCTTTAATTTGAGCTTAAATATTTATACTTCATATTTCACACAACATTCTAAGTTTTTATATGACTTGCCTTATGTGAATGTTGTGCATAATTGGGAAACATAGTTATGTAGGATATTTGTCAAATGTGATGCAAGGTTATATCGTAAGGTTAGGAATCATCCATTCATGTCCCATTTCAAATTTCATTACCAAGAGTGTAATTTATTTGGCATGGGTGTGCATATTTGTTCCGACTATGATCATTGGCAGATATGATCGATTGTTATTCCGACAATCTTGGATTTCAGTGTATAAAATTCCCGTTATAAAAATTAATATTCTATGTTGCATAAAATGGTTTTATATTTAGGTTGTGATGATCATTATCACACAATAAATTAAGTACAGATCCTAGTGTGCATTTATTTGAGGCACACAAACCTTGACTTTAACCCTACGAAGTCAATCCAATTTGGTATATTCTTGCACAACAGAAATTTCTATATGCAAAATAAATGTTAATTATGAGTAAAAAGGTACTCTACAAGTTGAATCATTAAATTTGTACTTTGAATGAAGGTTAGGCATGCATTTTTGTGAAACAACCCAAAATTGTCTTGCTTCACTAAAATGCACACCTAGGATTCATTTATTGCGCAATCTAATTGATTAAAATTGTAGAGTGTTTATTTAATGATTTTACACACCTTTGAATTGTTATATATTTACTTTGAGCTTAGATATTTATACTTCATATTTCATACAACATTTTAAGTTTTTCTTCAACTTATCTTATGTGAAATTTGTGTATAAGTGGGAAACATAGTTTTATAGGATATTTTTCAAAAATGATGCAAGGTTATATCCTAAGGTTAGGAATTTTCCAATCATGTTTCATTTCAAATTTCATTACCAATAGTGTAATTTGTTATGCCTTGGAGTGCCAATTTATTCTAAATGTGATCATTGCCATATATGATCAATTGTTATTCTGACAGACTTGGATTTCAGTTTATAACATTTCCTTTATGAAATTGGCTATGAAATTTTATATAAAATGGTTTTATATTTAGGTTGGAATGATCATTATCACGCAGTCAATTAAGTACATGTCCTGGTGTGCATTTATTTGAGGCGCACAAACCTTGACTTTAACCCTATCAAATCGATCCCTTGGCATTTTCTTTCACAAACAAATTTATATGTGAAAAATTAATGTTAATTATGAGTATGAAAGTACTCTCTAAGTTTAATCATTCAATTTGGCATTGAAATGAAGGTTGGGCATGCATTTTTGTGAAGCAAACCAAAATTGTCTTGCTTCACTAAAATGCATGCATGAGCTTCATTCATTGGCCAATTTGATTGATTAAAATAGAATATTGTTTATTTGATGATTTTACACACTTTTGCATCATCATATATTTACTTTGATCTTAAATATTTATACTTCATATTTCCTACACCATTCTAAGGTTTTCTTCAACTTGCCTTATGTGAAATTTGTGTATAAGTGGGAAACATAGTTATGTAGGATATTTGTCATACATGATGCAATGTTATATCCTAAGCTTAGAAATTTTGAAATCATGTCCCATTTCAAATTTCATTACTAAGAGTGTAATTAGTTTAGCCTGGGAATGCATATTTGTTCCAATTGTGATCTTTGTCAGATATGATCAATTGTTATTTTGGCAGACTTGGATTTCAATGTATAGCATTTCCTTTATGAACAAAACTATGTTGTGTTGCATAAAATGGTCTTACATTTATGTTGGAGTGATCATTTTTCTACATTCACTTAAGTACAAATCCTTGTGTTCTTTTATTTGAGGCACACAAACCTTGAATTTAGCCCTACAAAGTTGATCCAATTTGGCATATTTTTTCACAACATAAATTTCTTTGTAAAAACTTAATGTTAATTATGAGAAAAAAAGTAATATCCAAGCTGAATCATTTAATTTGACCTTGAAATGAAGGTTGGGTGTGCATTTTTGTGAAACAAGTCAAAATTTGTGTTTCTTTGCTAAGATGCTTGCCCATAGTTTATTTATTAGCCAATATGATTGATTCAAATTATAGATTGTTTATTTAATTTTTTACACACTTTTGAATTATTATATGTTTACTTTGACCCTTAAATAATTTTTCTTTAGATTTCATACAACATTCCAAGTCTTGCTTCAACTTGCATTATGTGAAAGTTGTGCATAGGATTTTCTTCATCTTGTTGTTGGGTAGAACAACTATCCTTTTAATCACAGATATAGTTCAACCTCTTCACTTTAACTATCAATCTAGGTAGGTTTTGTTATTACAAGGCAATTATGAAAAAGATATGCAAGGGAAAATGATGACTAGTGATAATGAATCTCAAACTCAATCATTGTAGTCGCACTCTTAGTAATTCAACACTCTGGTCATTACACTCTCAAACCTTATTCACACACTCTAGAAATAAACACACAATGAAGAATAAAACCACTTTATCACACTATCACTCTTATTTAGAAAATAAGAGAACTCCTAGAAAACATTCTCTCAATCAATGTTGAAACACACATTCAAATGAAATGAACACACCATCCAACTGTAACAAAGGGTCTAGTCTAGGACCTATGTTTTTACATGATACAGAGGTTAGGATTTTGCAATCATTAAATCATCAAAAATACTAATAATAACAGTAACAAAAATCACATATGAAATATAACTAAGAGGAAATAAAGCATACATCTACAGTACCTTCCTAACTAGTGATCCCTACTAAGAAGGAGGGCTCTTCCTTCCTAGTAGGGGTTGGTACACTACACAATGCACATGCTAGTCAAGAGAAAGGCATGGTTTAATTCCACAATTGACTAAGGTTTATTAGAATTGGTGCATGTATTAGATCATTTGAATGACATCTTAGTTGTAACTTAATTGAAATTGTATTATGGTATATATGTGCACTTCAATATGATGTAATATGATTATGGTTTTTTTTCATATGTTGTAATATTATAAATATAACAAAAAAAATAAATATTTCATGAAATAAATAATAAATTTTCATTTTGAATGTTTTTTTTGCAGAACACGGGTCTTTCAGTATATCTATTTGATCCTTAAATCAATCTAGGTTATGTTGGGTTTGGTTTAGACATTCAAGACAAAGGCAATGAGGTAGATGGAGAGGACATTGAGGTATACAATAGAAATGATGGTAGTGACTATGATCATGATGTTGATGATTACGATAGACATGATGATGATGATTAGAAATCTACTAGTAGTAGTTAGTGACATTGATTATATAGTGTCCATCATGAATTATTGTTGATAAATCGTTATGATGCCTCTCTTCATGTTTATTATCATATGTATCATTTTCACCTTTAGTTCCATGTTGAGTTGTATAATTCTTACTTATATCATGTGGACATGTATTATCTGGGCCTACATCATGTGTAGTTAGTCATAGACCAACAACTGTGTTTATTAATAATATAAAAATACAGGTTATAGTTATAAAAAAAAGTATCTTGTTATTTTACTACAATGTTGTGGTGTGGTTTGTAACTATAGGAAACCTGAAAGACCTCAGCTCTATAAAACACTATGATGTGAATTTGGGATTGCATTATGTGTAGCTAGTCACAACTAGAAATTTTGTTTATTAGTAATATAAAAATATCAATTATATTAAAAAAAAAATGTTAGTTTGTATGGATGTCCAGTTCCCTACAAATTATATATAAGTGGTATGCTATAAAATATTTCAAATGCAATATGACTTACTTTATAATCATATAATTTATTTAAAAGGTATGGCATGCTTAACTAATTTAATTGAAATAAAAAATATTAAATTAATAAACGGAAGCTATAAAGGAAGCATCATGAGTTGTTAAAATGGAAGTAGAATGTGGTTGTAAAATGGAAGTAAAATTTGACATTAAATTGGAAGCCATACTCAGAGATATTACTAGATCAAAATAGGAATCTAAATTGGTTGCTTAACGGGAAGAAAAGTTAGAGGACAATTCAAAAGAAAATCCCAACACTAAAATGAAGAAAACACTAGACTTAAAAAAAAAAACCAAGGTACTAAACAGGAAGCAAACCATGAGGCTAACAAGGAAGAAATTATGAAAGCAATAATGGAATCAAAACTAGAAACACACCAAAAGAAATATTGGAAGAAAAACTTGGTTTTACCTAAGAAGCAAAAAAAGAAGCAATTGGGGTAGAAAACAAAGAAGTAATAATGGAATAAATACTAGAAGCCCAACTGGGCATTACCTAAGAAGAAAAAACAAAAGAAATTCAAGTAGCCAAAAAAAGAAGTAATAATGGAAGAAAAAATTGGCATTACCTAAGAAGAAAAATAGAAGAAATTTAGGTATCAAACAAAGAAGTAATAATGGAAGTAATATTAGAATCCAAACTTGGTGTTCCCAGAGAAGCAAAAAAAGAATCCATTTAGGTAACAAAACAAGAAGCAATAATGGAATAAATATTATAGGCAAAAAAACACACTATAATGGAAGCCATATTAGAAGCTAAAGAAGATGCTATAATGAAATCAAAGCTAGATGCAATAAGCAGCACCATATTGGAAGCAAAACTTGGAGTTACATTGGATGTATAACTTGGTGTTAATTAACAATCCAAAAAAGAAGTTATTTTCGATGCCATGCTAGAAGAAAAATAGGAAGTGCAACTGAGAACAAAACTAGAAGTACAAATGGATGCAACAGTGGAAGAAAGAATGCAAGAAATCATTTTTGGCACTATTCCTAGGGAAATTCAAGGAACCAATGTGAACATGCCTTTTTTCACTGAATATTATGTTGTAGCTTCAAGCCAATTTGAACGCTCATAAACACTATATTTCGATGATATTTGCGGTGCTAATGACCTATTTTGTTTTAGTGTTATATCTTCATATTGTGAAATTTAGGACTTCTTACTCTTATTAGTGTAACATACTCCTCCCACATTTACCCAAGCTAACCTATCCATCGAGGTAGACATGTGATGAATAGTTACTATGATATGATTCAACTCCCCAATTATAGTTAAGGAAGTGGAATCGAAAAAACAAAATTGATCCATGTGGATATTGGTGGCCACCCGCCTATTCCACTTGGGGCCCCACCATTGTCTCTTTCATTTTTTTCACATATTACTATTTTTAGCAGTTTTTCAGGTCCTAAAATTCTGGAGCCGTTTTGAAGCCCCAAATAGAGATAGTATGCCGAAGTTACGTCCCTGGGAAGTTGAAACATGAATTTACCCAAACGGGGTCAATAGTTTTGGCGCTTCATCGCCTAGGGTTAGGTTTTTTGACATTTAGAGTTCTCCATTGTTTCTCCATAATAAATAGGCCCTCGAGCCTCATTATAACATAGTTCAGAGGTTTGTAGCTGCCACATCTCTTCTCATAGATTCGATACCAGCACCCTAGCTATTTTATTTCCATCATGTTTGTAAACATATTTCTGTGATTTTATATTAATGAAATGAAGCCTTATTTCCATTGTATTTCTATGTTTATGGTTATTTCTAAATTCTGTTGCGTTCCTACATAAATTTGGATCAGTGGTATCAGAGCGGTCTGATTTTTCTCGATCCTTCTTTATGTCCCCAATGAGGTCGGGGTATAAGGAGTTAGGGATCGATATGGTGGAACCTTTGCAATACCAGCCTCGCAAACCTTAACAGACGCCCATGGGGGATGAAAATAAAGATGAGAGAGCAGGAGATCCTATCAAAATATTGCTCGAGGAGGCCCTCGAAAAACAAAGGAACGCGATGATGGATAACTTTGCCTAGATCCTTCAACGACTGCCCACCGGTGGTGTATCTGCATCCAGCATCCACTCTGGAGGCCCGACTCCCTTTAAGGTACAAGTAAACTTTGACATTCCCATATTTGAGGGTAAAATAGATGCATATGTCGTAGATAGATGGCTGAATCTATTAGAAGGATATTTCTTGGTTCATAACTTTTCCGACTGAGAGAAGATTATTTTTGCACTCCTTAAAGCTACCCCCCATGTCAAGGACTGGTGGGAAACCTACTGTGAGAAAAATGATGAGACAGAACCCTCTCTGTTCTCATTCATACCCACTTGGAATTCTTTCCAAGATTCCATCAAGGAACAATACTATCCCGTGGGGAGCTATGAGGACAAGTACATACAATGGACCATGTTGCGGAAACAAAGGGATCAAGATGTGCATGAGCTAACGAATTTGTTCCATACCCTACGCACAAAGTTGGGTATCAAAGATTCAGAGAAAAATTTGGTACTAAAGAATCGCGGTTGTCTGTACAGATAAATTCAGGAGGAAATGGAGTTCCTCGACTTCTCCTCGCTTGGTACGAAATACTGATATGCTACCAAGATTGAGCAGAAATTCAAGCAAAAGAAGCAAGACTTTGGATCTGCGAATCAAAAGCAAGCGAAAGGTACCCCCAAACCACAAAACAAAGGACAAAGCAAAGGCATGGCGGCCCAAGACAACCTGCCAAAGACACAAGAAAAGAACAACACTGCGAAGCCAAAGAAGGAAACGGGAAAGTGGTGTGATTTCCATAAGAGCTCCACTCACAAAAAAAGTGAGTTTCGGGCCAAGCAGTCACTGGTGATCGAGATGAGGGCTTCTAAATTAGATGCAGGCTCCAACTCTGAATCAGAACCTGACAAGGTGAATGACAAAGGGAATCAGATTATTGATGCAAAGCCCAATGCCACTATTGCCACTACGAAGATCCAAAAGGAGGAACTAGAAGATCCAGAGGAGGCAGAGCGTCTCTTCCACTCCCAGATGTGGGTAAAGGGTTCCCCGCTACGGTTCATTGTCGACAATGGGAGCCAAAAAAACCTCATTTCAGTAGATGTTGTGAAGCAATTGGACTTACCAACCACAGCACACCCACAACCATACACCATCGGGTGGCTTCACCAAGGATGGGATCTCCGTGTCAGCCAGCTGTAATATTCCTACTTATCCTAAGCTAAGAGGAATATGCAATTTTGTCTCATTTTCTATTGCATGAATAAATGAATAAAGGAGAATGTGTAAAAATCCTAAAAGAATGAATAAATCAATGCCCATATGAACATGGATAAATCTGGGCCATGTAAACAAATCACTTGCAGGTGTGAAAGAGGTTTGTGCTATGAGACTGGGTCAACCTTGACCAAATCTACAATGTTGTCTAGATACAATGCACCTCATGAAGGGACAACACAGTTCTAGAAGGAGGCCCCTCATGTGGAAAGAGCTAACTCATCAAGGTGGTTTAGGGTTTGCAAAGGATTTCATCTTATAAAAGTAAGGGGAAGGCAGCAAGAGAAGGTTGTTGATTTTCTATATTTCTGAGTATCTTTTCTGTTTAGACAAATATCGTTCTTTGTTGTTCAGTGGGGAATAGTGTTGCTTAGCACTTGGAGTTCATATGCAGGGATTTCACCTCTTTCATTGAGAATTCTTAGAGGATTCTTGTTGATTTCATTGACTATCAGGTCTTTGGCCAAGCTATACTTCCAACTAAAACATAGATCCAGTGAGGGTTTGGTTGCTTTTGTAGGCTGCAGCAAGTGGAACACTAAATCTGCTCAAATCTAGCTTGTATTGGTGCCTCTTCTCAGTGAGTGTGTGTTTTAACCTCCTGGAAGAGTGCATCAGTTTTTTGAACTTCAGATTTGTATCTTGGCATCAGGCCAACTCTTTTATTCAAGCTACAATGTAGTTTCCCTTGAGGGACTACATTATTTTCAGTGGAAGTTTTGCAAGGTGTTTTGATCCCATTTTTGATGAGAGATATCTTGTGTTGGGCTTTGCCTTTCACTTTGGTGATCCATGAATTAGCCTGCTGATCCATGTTTTGTTTAGATCTGATATGTTTTAATGTAAATTCATCTTCATAAATTTCTGAATAATATTGCAAATATGTTACTTAAAACTCAGATCTACTCTTTGTAATGCATGATTTGGTCAAAACCCCAAGGGGATCTTGTAATAGAATCTTTCTAGTGTACAGATCTGAAATGGATTTGATATTTTGTAAATAGAACTTCTCTATATCTGAAGTGTAACATTTTTCTACTGCAGCTCCATAAAATAACGTTGTTGAGCCATTTTTCACTTTATACATGTGTTGCAACCTTCTTTTCTGAAGATTTATTTCTTTCTTGTCATATGTACTCTACTGTATAATGTAAGAGCATCATTGTAAATCTGATTTTCTGTTGTATATTCAAAATTTGATCTTATTTGATGGCCTCCTACTCATGCTTTACAAGACTGTGTTATTTCTGAAGTAGTTTGTTCTGCATAGCTGCAACCCCTCTTGTAGGGTGTTTTCTATCTAGACTAGGTGGTGGGAGATATGTTTACCACACCTAGTTTGATTTTTTTTTTCTCCCCTTTTGGATATAGACTCCAGATCTATTGATCTAAGGGATCCAAGGGATGCAAACTCATTTTTGTGCATAAATCTCCTAGAAGTGAATTTTTCCAGCAGGCTTGCTATGCAATCCCAATTTTGGGATATTACGCGAGCAGTGTCACCTTCCCTATAGCATAAATCCCTTCATGGATGAGATATTGTGTGACATTGCTCCTATTGATGTTTATGATGTATTATTAGGCTAACCATACTTGTGGAAGAGACATGCTGTGTATGAGTCCCAGACTCGTGCTGTTATTGTTACTTTGGGAAATAAATTGTACAGGATACCAGAGGTACCACAACCTCCCACTATCTCTTTGGTTACTGCAAAACAATGCAATAAGCTCATTTCCCAAACCAGGAAATTTTTTTTCCTGATGATCCGCCCCCAGGGCAAGAAGAATACTGTGGCCATGACCTCTAGACATGGCTCCTCTACACGACAACAACAAATGGACAAGGTTGTGGAGGAGTATGGGGACATCTTCACCTCACCCATAGGGGTGCCTCTACACTGTCAGGTCAAGCACCCCATTGACCTGACCCTAGGTGCACCACTACCCAATGGACTGATATATAGGCACTTTTTTCTAGAGAATGATGAAATCAAGAGGTGGATTCATAAGCTGCTATAGAAAGGTCACATCCGTTCAAGTTCATCACCTTGTGGGAGCTCTATCATGTTGGTATAGAAGAAGGATGGTACTTGGAGACTTTGTATTGATTATCGGGTGCTGAACAAGATCATTGTCCAGAATATGTACCCGATCCCATGGATTGATGACCTTTTGGACCAACTCAAAGGGGAAAAATATTTTAGCAAGATCAACCTGAAGTCTGGGTATCACCAAGTACCAATCGAACCCTCTGATGTGCGGAAGACTACCTTCAAAGCAAAGGAGGGCATTTTCGAATGGCTCGCCATGCCTTTCAGATTGACAAATGCTCCCGCAACCTTCATGAGGTTGATGGATGACATCTTGCATCCATTCACCAACTCATTTGTAGTGGTATACTTGGATGAAATTCTGATCTTCAGCCAAACTTAGGAAGAGCACCTCCACCACATCCGAGAAGTCCTCCAAACACTGCGGAAACACAAGTTGTGTGCCAATTTGGAGAAGTGCACTTTTGGCATGACCGAAGTTCAATATATGGGATACATTATTGGTGAAAGGGGGGTGCATGTGGATCTAGCCAAGATCCAAGTCATTCAGGATTTGCTAGCCTCAACCACCCTAACAGAGCTTCATAGCTTTCTGGTTCTTGCTAATTTCTATCGCACGTTCGGGTTGGGATTCTCTTATATCACTTGGCCCTTGAGTCAAGTCACCAAGGGAGGAGTCAAAGAAATATTCTATTGGTCGGAATCTCAACAGAAGGCATTTGTAGAATTGAAACATCGCCTCTGTTCTGCCCCAGTGCTCACATTACCAAACTTGCAACAACCATTTGAGATCAAGACAGATGCCTCAGACTATGCTATTGGGGTAGTTATTACTCAACAGGGGCATCCAGTGGAATATCACAGTGAGACATTGTCTGACATAGTTTGAAAGTATCCCACTTATGACAAAAAAAATGTATCCACTATGCAGGCTTATCGACAATGGAAGCATTACATTTTGGGGAAGGAGACAATCTTCAACAGACCACCGACCCCTACATTTCATACAGACACAAGGAAAGTTGCAGAACGATCGCCATTAGAAGTGGTCCACATATCTGCAAAAATTTCATTTGAACATCAATTACAAGAAGGGTAGCACCAATAATGTTGCATGCTGCCTCAGCCGACCACCGATCATGGCCATAACCACCGTTCTCAACTCTTATGGGCATGAGACTTCTGATTGGCCACTTCTCTACAAGAGTGATCCAAAATTCAGCTACACATACAAGGCACTCTTGGGGGGTATGCAAGTTCCAAATTTTCAACTCCAAGATGCACTATTATGTCACTTGGGACACCTTTGTGTTCCTTCAAGTGAGCGTGCCAAGATGATATGGGAAGCGCACTACAGTAGAGTCGTTGGGCATTTTGGGGTCGAGGAAATAATTGCAGTACTACAGAAGTATTTCTATTGGCCGAGCCTTCGACAGGATTTCGGGACGTACATCAAATCCTGCACTGCTTGCGCCATTTCCAAACCAACCATCAAGAAGAAAGGGCTATATAAACCACTACCTACCCCTAGTCAACCTTGGGAATCCATCTCCATGGATTACATTTCAGGCCTTCCTTCTACTAAGCATGGAAATGACTGTGTTTTCGTGGTCATCGACAGATTCTCAAAGATGGCCATTATGGTAGCCTGCAAGAAGAATATCACAGCAGAAGCCACTGCTAAACTCTTCTTTGAACAAGTGTGGGTGCACTTTGGGATCCCACAGTCTATCATATCATATCGCGACAGCAGGTTCCTCAACACATTTTGGTCCAGCCTCTGGTCAATGTTGGACACCAAGCTCACCAAGTCCACAACTTTCCATCTCCAAACTGATGGCCAGACAGAGGTTGTCAAAATGATGATTGTACACATTCTGCGCATGTACAATTCAAAGCATCCACACACATGGGATGAGAGCCTTCCCTATGTAGAACATAATTATAACCGGGCTCTCCATAGCTCAACTGGCCACAACCCCTTTCAGGTGGGCCTTGGATTCCAGCCACTATGTCCCATTGACGTATCCATGCCATTTGTAGCTACTCTGGCCGATTCGGCTCATGTCCAGTCTGAAGCTGACAAAGAAAACAACTTCATCGAGCACATTCAACACATTCACCAACATGTTAATGACATATTGGAAACAGCCAATGCTAAGTACAAGCAATGACATGATCAACATCGGGTGCCACACAACTTCTAGATGGGAAAAAAAGTGTGGCTACATTTGCAGAAGGATCACCTCACTGGACCCCACCGCAAGATTCACCCTCTTCAATATGGGTCGTACACCATCACCAAGGCTATAGGGAACACTTCCTTCAAGCTCAGTATTCCACCTTTCATAGGTCTGCACCCAGTATTCAATGTAGACTGCCTTCGTCCCTACTTCCCACCTCTATTGGACACCTCTGATATTGTAGAAGAACTCACACCAAAAGATTTAAACCCAAACTGCATGGAACAAGCCACCACAGACTGTATCATGGACATGCAAATCAAGAACACTCACCGACAGAAGATCCAACTATATCGGGTTGTCAAAGCTGGCCAACTCCTGCACCAAGTCAAGTGGTTCACTAGGGACCAAGTTCAATAGAAGTTTCCTCATATCATGGAGGAAATCAACGAAATGGGGACCATTGCTTCCTAAGGGGGGAGGAATGATCCAGGTGGATATTGGTGGCTACTAGCCTATTCCACTTGGGGCCCCCCATTGTCTCTTTAATTTTTTTCACAACTTAATATTTTTAGTATTTTTTCAAGTCCTGAACTTCTGGAGCCATTTTGAAGCCCCAAATGGAGATAGTATGCCGAAGTTACATCCCCGGGAAGTTGAAATAACAATTTACCCAAACGGGGCCCATAGTTTTGGTGCTTCATCTCTTAGGGTTAGGTTTTTTGACGTTTAGAGTTCTCCATTGTTTATCCATAATAAATAGGCCCTCGAGCCTCATTATAACATAGTTCAGAGGTCTGTAGCCACCACATATCTTCTCAGAGATTTGCTACCAACACCCTAACTATTTTATTTCCATCATGTTTGTTAGCATATTTCTGTGATTTGACATTAATGAAATGAAGCCTTATTTACACTGTATTTCTATGTTTATGGTTATTTCTGTATTTTTTTTTGTCCCTACATAAATATGGATCAAAAACAAAACTAACCTTTCTCAGAAGCTATAGGACCCCTAAGGGCTAACTAACCACTTTAGGTGCTCAACCCCTAATTTAGCCTACTCTTTGACTAAACTAGACCCCTAGTTTCACCTATAAAATTCCCTCCATGCGATTGAAACCCTCCAATCACATGCACAACATGGGAATCCATGCGATTGCGAACTTTTCAAGGTAGTTTTGTGCCAGCAAGCCTGGATTCTAACCCACTTTTTCAGCACTAGAACTCAGGCCTTTTCCCATAAATTGATGAAACTTTCGAAAAGGATAAATAACAAGATAACAAGGCCTCTAATGAAAAACTTGAACAAGGACCTGACCTGACAAGGCCTACCCATGAAACACATCCTGTAAAACACATCATGAACATGTAATCTACAGGTCATATAAACACATATGAGCATAGAGACTTCATACTTATCTCAGAACCATCAAGAGGGATTAATTCCCTCTCATAATATCTAAAATATCATCTATTAGGTCATGCATTCATTAAAATTTCATTTACAAAACAAAACAAGATGAGAGCCATAACTCAAGTCGGTCATAAACCATGCTTATAACCAGCATATAACCAACATATTGAAAATGGTAGAATAACCATTGTAACCATATAATAACCAAGTCATTTACACATAACACACAAGAGGAAAATAGCTCTTATTAACATATGAAAAATGAAACCAAGTCAGTGACTTCCACGTACCACTCGACCATATATTGGGCTAAACCAAATATTTATTTCATCCAATTACCCTTGTGTCCTATTCCAAGCATAAATCTAGGAATTACAACAAAATAACCATGGCTTCCTGATTAGAATTTGGATCAGGTCCTAAAATTAGCTAAAATTTAAAAGTGCTCAAATTTTCTTAGAACCTAAATGCCCGAATAGAGTTCGTCACCAGGATTCTGGTGCAATTCATTTCATCACAATCCGAGTTCATATGACTGAGTTATCGTGTGTTGTTTGTTTTCCAAAACAGGCAAAAAAAGGAGCAGAATAGGTACATTCATCATTCCATGGAATATTCTCCAAATTGTAGCCAGTGGAACTGTGACAAGTGTCGTCTTCATATTCATCAAATGGGTTGGTGGTGCAAAGAGAAATTGTCCAATGACCTCCAATATTCTTCCTAAGTTGGAATTTGAAATTTTTTTAAGGTTCAAGTAAAACCCAGCCAGAGGGCTCCACGTGTCCTCTCTTGTGGACCATCTCCTAACCCTTGGGTTGAGTATCAAATTATGTTAAGGTTTGGACATTAAACTTCATGGTGGAATTATTTTAATATATATATATATATATATATTTCAATATATATATTATATAGTTTTTAAACCCATATGGGAGAGTTCAACAAGAATTGGAGGAGCTCTTATCTAACCAATTGCGGAGGTTAAATTTGGAGGCAAACCAAGTTTGGTGGAGAAGTTCTATTATCCATTTGTGTAAAATTATATGGCGAAGTCGGGGTCGAACCTGCGACCTTCCGCTCGCCAACCAACCGCCTTACCAACTCCTCTACACATTGGATCTTAACCACTATACTCGCCGTGTATATTTGAATTTTATGCACCCGATAGTTGGGGGTTGGAGGGGGCTAACCCTACGGGCCATCCCCTTCCCCATGTGGCTAGAGCCCAAAAACTGAGTGCTAATCCAAATGAACCAGCAGAATTTGTTAATTTAGTTTAATTAATGATTAAACGTGGTTTAACCACGATAAGCCACAATTAGTGCTAAATGTGCTTATCTCATTAAACCCACACTTATGCGCCCATAAAATGAACTTAGTGTTAATTAACCACATATTAAGTTGGCAGTATTTTCATAGGGCATGCCATTTATGGCGGATTTTCCAGATTTAGAAATCTAACTAGTAGTCTCTCTAGTTTTGGTGGAGGAAATTGGGAAAAATTGATTGTGCTCTATCTTGAGCATCACTCAGCCAAATTTCGAAAATGAACAATCATTTTTTACTATCTTGGACCTTATGAAGCCATTGGTGTAGTTTATAGAGGAATTTGGATACTTCTATGATCGAGTTTTCTACATGGAAGTTCTAAGGAGCCTAGTGCCGCCAGGTGTTGGAGGCATAGCCAGGGGAGCGAGAGGTCATTCTAAGTGAATGAATAGTGCATTTCGTATGTTTGACATGCTATGGAAAAATTAAGATAGGTTTCATCATTATATGATTACTTCTAAGGGTGTTTTTTCCACATGATAGCAAAGGGAAGCTCAAGGCCACCAGCAGAAGAGGTCATGCCAAAGGGAGCCATGGCCCATTTTCAGTGATTGAACAGTCAATCTATGGGTATTTTGGTATTATGAGCCCATTGGTACGGTTTGAAAAACAAATGGATTTTATCATCAGCTTGTAAAATAATTTTACCATCTTAATCCCAGAGTGCTTAGTCCATTGATGGAGGCTCAAGGAAACGTAGCCCAAGTGTTGAGGGTGAACTCCTTTATTATTTTGTTGATGTATGTTGCTGGTTAATTTTCTACAAATTATGTTTTTTTGTCATGCATTTAATCATCTAAAAACAATTTTTAATTGCTCACACATAAAGCATGTAAAAAAAAACACCTAAACTTGACACAAGAATTCAATTGCACAAATGGATGTATGAGCATGATCCTTAGATTATTTAAATGGAATAGAAGGTGCTTGCATAGAAAAAAAAAATCAATCACCTATTTCAGATCAATTTTGTATCAAAGTTTAGGTTAGCTCATTATATCCAAGGATAGCTACATTTAGTTATTGTTTGTTTTGTGCAAGGAGAATTTAATAGTTTGAAAGTTTATGTGTGAAGGAGAAGTTGGATTGAGAGCTTGGTTCTCAAATCACAATAAAGAAGTTTGTGAAGCTTTTTTTCATTACATTGTGATGGAAACTTCGTTAATTGGTGATTTTAACCCATCCACCTTTGAAGGACTCTTTAATAAAGAGATAGCGCAGGACATATATACATCATGAAAGATATGGTGAAAAAGTTGTATGAAGATGTAAGGGAGAACACTAAACTTCAAGAGCAGTTGGTTTCCGTGAAGAAAGGGAAGCAAGAACTTCTTCAAAAGATGCATGAGATGGAGAATCAGTTCCATGATACCAAATAAGCCTTAGCCAAGCATGTGCTTGAAGAAGAGGTAAATAATTCAAGCGTGTCTTCAATTTCCTCTCAAGATAAATGTGTAGGTTCTTTTGAAAAAAACACTAGAGGAATAGGGTCCAAATTGATGATGAAAATGGGCTATGAAGGTAAGTGATTAGGCAAACATGCATAGGCCATATTTGAGCCAATTATGATTGAGCAAAGGCCTAATTATTTGGGTCTTGGCTATGGGAAACTTTATGGAGAAACCTCTAAAGCCATGAAAGCACTTGAAATAGTTCCAAGAATGACTTTGTTGCAAGTTCAAACCCTCAAACATGTAAAGTTTGTATTCAAGATGAATGAAATTTTTTGAAACCCATGTTGCAGCAAGATGATTTAGATATGTAGCTTATGGAAAACAAGATATTTGTGAAAGCCCTAAGGACATGAACATTGTTGTTGGTATTCAAAAGAGATCTGGAACCTCTTCAAGTTCATCTCCTCAAGAAGGTGAAAAAGATGGACATTCAAAGCAACATTCAAGGAAAAAGTCAAAGCAAAGGTGACTTGAATAGAAGATGAAAAATATTTCCAATTATTTTCAGAATAAGGGACATCTCATTGCCCAATGTTGGACACTGCATCCAACCACTCATCCAAAGCATTTGAAGCAAGTGGAGAAAAATACTGGTGAGAATGGAACAGGATATTCCATCATCGATATGAGTCAAGATGATTCACAAGCAGAGGATGTTTAGAAGGAAAAATCGCCATTGAAGTGGATTGGTAAGAAATGGCTCGATTTCATGACCAAGTAAGTCATGCATTCCCTTTTTACATAGATGCAAATTTCAGCCTTATGTATGCATGAATTTCTATTGAAAGTATGTCAAGTTGTAGCAGATTATCACAACTTGTATGATGCAAGATTGCATGTGAATGTTGTTCTGTTGAAGGCATTTCTATTTGTTGCAAAAAATTTCCAAGATGGTATAAAAGATGGGTATGTCACTCATTTATGTTACAGAAATTTATCATTCAATTTAGCTCTTATGATCACTCACGTGTTTTGAGTTTTTGTACTTGTTTTTACTTGAAAGAGAGAGTTGAAGAGTGTACATATGCATGAAATTTTGTATGTGTAAATAGAGAACTTGTGATATGTTCATTGTAAATAGATACATGCATGACTGTTTTCAATATGTATCATTGATTGTCGACTTGTGTTGATTTTACTACACATATGTTTATCAACTTGTGTCGATTGTGTCACACACATTTCATATCGATTTATGTCAATTGTGTTGAATATTTCATGTCGACTTGTGTTGTTGATGTCACATGATTTTTTTCGACTATGTTTGTCGATTATGTTGATCAACTTATGTTTTAGTCGATGGTGTTTTTCTATTGTGAGTTGATGTGGAATACACCAATGTGAAAGAATATCACCATGTACTTGACGTTACAGGAGGTGACAGTCATTGATTTGAAGGAGAAAAAAAGAGGTGGTCGTCATTTCAAATTCTTGCATAATGTTTTCTTTTCAAGATTGATTGTGTTCTTGTGACAATATGTCGCAGAAAGTTTGAGGTCGATTCAATGAGAAGTGGATGAGATGAAAAGTATTTTTCAGCCATTGCAGAAAAATCTGGTCTTTTGTGTTGAAGCCAAGACTTCACTCATATTGCAATCTTAATTTGGATAAGAGGATTTCCAAGAAGAAGCTTGTATGCATTTGTTGCAAGAGGGACTTGATTCTCAGTGGGAAGGCTAATAGATTGCCAAGAACATAGAGATAGATTTGGTACAGCAGGATATGTATACAACAATCAGCAATGCTAAAGTGTGTCAGCAATAGCCAGAGAGCATGGTTGAGAGACATAGCCAGTTGCGATGAAAGGCATGTCAAGATGATTGTCAAAAAGACTTGTCAAGTAAAATTAGTTAATATAACTTGAAAGCAGAAGAGTATTGAAGCTCAAGCATATAATTATTAGCTTTTTTGGGTCCAAATGCCTGTCAGTGGGAAGGTGTGATTAGAATTTAGATCAGCTCCTAAAATTAGTTAAAATTTTAGAGTGCTCAAAATTGCTTCGAACCTAAATGACCAGATATATTTCTTCGGCAAGATTCCAGTGCAACTCATTTCATCAAAATTTGAGTTTGTATGACTGAGTTATAGTCTATTGTTCATTTTCCAAAACAGGAAAAAAAAGGAGCAGAACAGGTACAATGATGATGTCATAGGTACAGTCAGCATTATAGGGAATATTATCTAGATTGCAGCCAGTGGCACTGTGACAAGTGTCGTCTTCAAATTCATTAGATGGGTTACTGAAGAGAGAAATTTTCCAATGACCTCCAATATTCTTCCTAAGTTTGAATTTGAAATTTTTTTAAGGTTGGAGTACAACCCAACCAGAGGGTGCCATGTGTCCTCTCTAGTGGGCCATCTCCTAAACCTTGGGTTGAATATCAAATTATGTTAAGGTTTGGACATTAGAATTCATGGTGGAATTATTTTAACATATATATATATATATATATATAGATATAGATATAGATATAGATATATATATATATAGATATAGATATTATATTATAGTTTTTAAACCCACATGGCAGAGTTTAACTAGAATTGGAGGAGCTCTTATCTAACCAATGGCGGAGGTTAAAGTTGGAATCAAACAAAGTTTGGCGGAGAAGTTCTATTATCCATTTTTGTAAAATTATATGGCGGAGTGGGGGTCGAACCCATGACCTTTCGCCTGCCAACCAACCGCCTTACCAACTCCTCTACACAGTGGATCTTAACCACTATACTCGTCATGTATATTTGAATTTTATGCACCTGAAAGTTGGGGGTTGGAGCGGGCCAGTCCCGCGGGTAAGCCCCAGCACCATGTGGACAGAGCCCAAAAACCGAGCGCTAATCCAAACGAATCGACAAGATTTTTTAATTGAATTTAATTAATGATTAAACATGTTCTAACCACAACAAGCTTCAATTAGCGCTAAACATGCTTATATCATTAAACCTACTCTTATCTACCCATAAAATGTGCTTAGCGTTAATTAACCACAAATTACTTTGGTAGCATTTTTAGAGGGCATGCCATTTATGGTGGATTTTCCAGATTTAGAAATCTAACTAGCAGTCTCTCCAATTTTGGTGGAGGAAATTGGGCAAAATTGATTATGCTCTACCTTGAACATCACTCAGCCAAATTTCAAAAATGAATAGTGATTTTTGACTATCTTGGACCTTCTGAAGCCATTGGTGCAGGTTTCAGAGGCATTTGGAGACGTCTAAGGAGCCTAGTGCCACCAGGTGTTGGAGGCATAGCTAGGGGAGCTAGTGGTCATTTTGAGTGAATGAATAGTGCATTTTGTATGTTTGACATGTTCTAGAAATAGTGAGACAGGTTTCAGGAGTAGATGAGGACTTGTAAGGGTGTTTTTTCCACAGGATAGCTCATGGAAGCTCAAGGCCACTAGTAGAATAGGTCATGCCCAAGGGAGCCATGGTCCATTTTCAGTGATTGAACAGTCAATCTAGGGGTATTTTTGTATTCTGAGCCCATTGGTATAGTCTGAAAAACCAATGGAGTTGAGCATCAGCTTGTAAAATATTTTAACCATCTGAATCCCAGAAGCCTAGTCCATTGATGGAGGCTCAAGGAGACGTAGCCCAAGTGTTCAGGGTGAACACCTTTATTATTTTTTTGTTGTGTGTTGCTAGTTAATATTCTGCAAATTATGTTTGTTTTTCATGCATTTAATTCACTAAAAATAATTGTTAATTGTTCACACATAAAGCATGTGAAAAAACACCTAAACTTGGCACAAAAATTCAATTGCACAAATGGATGTATGAGCATGATCCTTATATTATTTAAATGGAATAGAAGGTGCTTTCACAACAAAACAAGTCAGCCACCTATTTTAGATCACTTCCTTGGGATTTATCGAAATCCACCAAGGTATTCCTAGGCTCAAACTTTCAACTATACAACCAATCTTTACCGCAATCCCTCCAAGGGATTCCTAGGCCCAAATAAGAAGCATACACTAACAAGATTTACCACAATCCCACTACATACCGGTCCAAGGATCACTGGCCTATACAAACATGGATTCCTTTGGATCTCTCCACCTAAACCGTGAGGAATTTTTCCTTCTTCACCCTGTAGGCTTTACCATATATCCCAACATTCATCAGTCGAGGATTCCTAGGCCTTGTGTTTCCTCCTAAGACCACCCCACTCAGTTTCAAAACCGTCCAGAAATCCAACTCAACCAAGTAATATAAACTCCATCACACCATGGCTATCTGAAAGTGGAAAGGAAAGGTTGAAAACCACTATCACACCTAGAAAAACCCATGCTAATGACGACAAGATAACCAAATACAATCATGCATGTACCTTGCATGCCAAAAATATAAAGGAAATCATACATGCAACTTGATACCTGAAATTAATCTCGTTGTAACATCTTGATCCAACTCTTCCTCTCTTGATCTTTTCTTTCCTTTTCCTTCTTTATCCTTGTTTAATTTCCTTCTTCCAATGCTAGAGTGCTCCAAGAATGCTCTAAGTGTGAAAGAGTATGTGTAGAGAGAATAGATATAACTTCAAGATAAAACTTACAAAAGGTTGAGAATTGATCCTCATAAGCCCTTTTATTAATGAGGCCTCTGATTTCTTTAATTTTCTATTATTTTCCTTCATTTTCCTCCTCATATGCAACCTGTGACTTTTCACCTTCCTTTTCTCCTATTTTCCTTCATTTTCATAAATAAAATATAAATAAATGTATATTTTCCTTTAGAATGTCTTTAGCATTTCCTTTGTCAATTTCCTTATCCATAATAAACCAAATGAACACCCACTAGGATGTTTTAACTAACATTCAGCTTGGAATACATGTCCCATGCCCTTGGTCTTATTTTTCCTGTATTAACTTTATTACATGAAATTTTAAAATGGGGCTATTAAATACCCCTTCCCATTAGGGGAACACCATCCTCGGTGTTCAATTACACATACAACCAGTAAAAATACTGAAAATCATAATATATTTCTCATGGAGCTTTATAACACAACTCGATGCAGTATTTACAATGAACAACCCACTGAAAATCATATCCAACATGACAAACATGAAAAAATAACAACCATACCTATTATTGGAGATTTATAACATAAATCGATGTGTTATTGACATACATATACATATATACATCCAAAACCGATTTTCCTCAATTGGATAACAATGAAGGATACATCGCTTGTATTTGATCAACCATCTCCCATGTAGATTCATCGAGCCCAAAGTGCTTCCACTACACTTTAAGTTACTCGCTCGATTCTATAGCACGAGAATATTTCTTTGAAAAATAAATTGAGGTTCTGGTTGGAATTCTCCTTCTGGTTCCACCTGCAATATAGACCAATCAATAACATGATCAACATCCTTTCCATATCTCTTATGAAATGAAACATGTAAAACATCATGGAATTTCACTATCAAAGGTTGTTCGAGTCCAATACTCTTAAGGATATTGAAAGGCCCACAATATTGAGGCGATAACTTCACACTTGACCCAATCCTCAAGGAGCTCTTCTTGGGATTGATGTGCAAGTACACATGCTTCCCAACGTGAAACTCCTTAAATGCCCTATGTTGATATTCATTAATTTTTTGTCTATCCTATGTTTCCTTTATATTCTACTTGATAACCTGCATTTCTTGTTCCATTTCTACCAACATATCCAGTCCTATCAATATCCTATTCACTAGATCGCTCCAACTAATGGGAGTATTAAAAATCTTCCCATAGAATGCCTCAAATAGAATCATTCTCAATGGATCCTGATACTAATTGTTGTAAGAAAAATCAACCAATGGAATATACTCTTCCCACTTCCATTTTTGATGCATCACATACATCCTCCACATGTCCTCCTATTGTAGCCTCTACAACACCCTCCAAAATCTACCCTCTAAAATTTTGGAGCCCCCTAAGCATCAAAAAAAGCTAAGTTAAAATCTATAGAATTTAAGAGTCGCTGAGTCGCAAGATGGTTCTTTCCCTGAAATCTGCGACCTAGCAACCTTGCGACCTCTCAGGTCGCTAAGTCGCTAAGTCACAGATTTCTTAGATTTTCAAGATCGTGACCCTGCGACCTTGTGACCTCGCGACCCCGAGGTCCTGAGATCGCGCCTTCCTTAAAACACGGAAAGTGCAACCTAGCGACCTCATTAATGGCTCGCACCTGCGACCCCTTTATAAATAGAAGGTCGCTAGGTCGCATTCTGTGCATGTGCCGAATAAAAAAAAAACGCTTCTGACAGGCTGACTGGAGCGCGATTTTCCCGGGTAAGTTGTCGTTTCCTCCTACTGTTTTCCCTTATTTTACTTTGTTGCCCTGTTACCTCTACCTTAGCCTTTAAAACCTTCCATCATTCCTCCTCTTGAACCTTTAAGACTTGAGATGCCCAAATTGATCAAACACTCCCCCTCCTTACACAATCTTGCAAACACAATTCATCCAGCCTCCTTGATATGTGTTCTTCTCCTGAAACTACTTCCCCTCCTCTGTTTTGATGGCCCACTTAGCCTTGCATTATTTAAAGCTAAAGAGAAATCTATTCACCACGTCGTGCATGAAAAAACGAAGCCAACCCTAGTGCGACTCCCGACCTCTGCGACTTCGCGACCCTTGCGACCCTGCAACCCCGGTCGCTGAGTCGCTAGGTCCCAGCCGCCCTCTAGACTATTTTTTGTGACCCTTGCGACCCAACGACCCGGTCGCAAGTCGCAGAGTCGCACTTTCCTCGAACTGCCAGATGTTTGCGACCCAGCGACCTCGCGACCTGGTCACAAGGTCGCGAGGTCGCAAGGTTGCTTCCTCCTAAAAAAATAAGCCTCGCGGCCTTTGCGACCCAGCAACCCAGTCACAGGTCGCTAACTCACCCCTTCCTATGTTTTCAGTTGGGAAAAGTTAATAAATTGTGCCTAGGTTTTTATCATTATGGCATCTTTCTTATCCTGGGATTCTTTCATGAACATTACAGGTGACTTCGAAGCATACTTAGAGTGTGTTCCCGTCTCTTCAGACTCGAAAGACATGGGGATAGGTGGATCAGGAAATTCAAACATTTCTGCAACCTATCAGACAGGCCGCTGACACTCCTGATCTTGCAGTATCACAAGAGAACTTGGGTAAATTCATTGTTACGCCAGTTTGGATCTACACCAAACTGGCCTCTTTAGCCAACCAAGTCACGCTCAAAAGGGACACTCTGATTCCAAATGCCTTGGAGTGCCTACATCGGTTAAGCGAAGAAGTTCCCTTGATTTCCCCAATAGCGGCAGGTTATCGTGCGTGGCAGAACTCTCTTAGAGAGCAACAAGTTGATGCCCCTAGCCTCACGATCACACATACATTATCATGATAAAATGGCAGTAGGTTGCAGGTCGCACTTTGCAACTGGGTCGCAGGTCGCACCGTCCAACTGGGTTGCAAGGTAGCCCAACAGTTGGGGAGGCGAAAAGTCGGGAAGCCCAAAGGGCAAGTTTTGGTCTCTAAAAACTTTCTGCGGGAAGATTGTAAGGATATTTTGGTTTGGGAATCAAAGAGTTATAGAGCATTGTATAGAATGACTACACACTTTTGAATATGAATACAGATACTTGTTAAATTCCTTTTGGATCTGACGTGGTTTGATGTGTGAACACTATGAGTATTTCTTTTTCAATTTCTAACATCTTTTTATTAATGAAACTGTGTCTCCAATTAAATCATTTATGCATCATAGTTTCTAAATATGTGTTAATGGTGCTAAGTTTATTTCGCTTTCTCAATGAATGTTGATAACTTTGTTTACTGACATTTATATTTTCACCAAAAGAATTTAAGGAAGTGAAGGGTGTTCTGCCATAAACAATTGTTTCTTCTGGGGTTTGAACAGCGTACAAGCATGACCCTATTGATATGCTGTTGACAACATTTCCTTTGGCCCCCATGCTTTATTATTCAGCTTGCTAAGCATAGTGTTATATACTCATTTAACTCATCAATCATGTGTCTTGTATCATCCAAATAAGTGTGTGTCCACAGGTTCATTGAAGTCTTATTGAGACCCAAGGAAAAGAGAATTAAGTGGTAGCCGAACCCACATCCCGGACGGGATCCCTATTCCAAACGGTTTAGAGTCTAGTTGGGACTTTTTACCGGGAGATCCCCTGTTGTTGGCCGGACATATTTTCCCATCAATAGAATTGGCACTAGAAGGAGGGCCTGATGGCAACCTCCCAGCACATGAGTAACATTTTGTTACAAACTCCCCAAGGGGAGGCCATAAATGATGACACCGGTCCTCCCCCTTTGGAAGATGTCCAAGGGGAGGTAGCTCCTTATTACGAGGTCACCATGGAGCAGTTGAGAGTTCTGTGCCCAGTTTCCCATAACCTCATCAGGGATTTACAATTTCACTCTAGTCATGAGTTTCTTGACCCATACTAGGACCCCTACTGCTAATCTCACCCGCAACAGTGCCCTTTTAAATTCCCTACCTCAATTGATAAATTTGATGGTTGAAGACCTTGCATCAGCTGTTGAGAATAAAGAACCTATTTTAGAGCCCCAACCAACTGAAGAAGAAGATCCTAACATAAATGAATCCCATCCTGACCCTCATCCTAACCAGACCTAGAATAACAATAATCAGGTCCACCATCCACCAGGAGGAGCCGACGGAAATAGAGGCCAAGGTAATAGAGGTTGGGGAGATAGAGGTTGTGGCCAAGGTCAAAATTCCGCCCAGTGCCGTCAAAACCAAAATAGGGCCCCTATCTACAATTGTAGATATCTTAGAAATATTTCCAACTGCGAGGGACATCAAGATGAGCACTCTCACCATGAAGGGGAAGCATCCACGTTGGGTGCGGGAAGTGAATCTAAATATGAAATCAGGCACCACAAGCATGCCGGGCGGGTGAAACTGCTTGCTTGGATGGCCCAATCCCCATTAGATCTCTTTTTCCCCCTCCATGACATGCCTAGGCACCCTAAAAATCACCTCCCCAAGTTTGACCCTGAGAAAGGCACGTTGGCCGAAGACCACATAAGCAACTTCTACCTTTCACTGCAAATTATGAGAGTTCAAGCAAATGATGTTGTTTGTCGCCTTTTCCCCCACACTCTTGAGAAAAAAGTGGCCACCTGGTATCACTCTCTCCCAAGTGCCTCCATAACCTCATGGGACCAATTCCGTCGCATTTTCTTACAGACGTTTTCAGAGGACAAAACCCCCTCCATGCTCCTCACGGAGTTAAGTACCATCAAATGCCAAAAGAAGGAGAAGGTCAAAGATTTTAATCAACGTTTTGCTACCATATTGAAAAATTTTCCCCCCAACTTGGCATTGGATGACTCCATTACCATAGACTACTACAAAAAGGCTCTTCCCAGGGACATTGTCATTTTCGTAAAGCGCGAGGCTAGGGCTACCATTGCAGCAAATTACACGATTTCCCTTGCTGTAGAAAAGGACATGCTTTCCATAGGGGTCATCGATCATGAAGGAAAAGACGATCACAAACCCACCTCGAAGAAGAATCAGTCTTCCACACTCAAAACCGCGGATAAGGACAAGGATACTTTTGACTTTGAGAGTATAGAAAAGACACTTAAGCTATTAGCAAACGAAGTCTCTAACCTGAAGAGAAAGGGCATTGAATCCACTACTGGCACCAAGATACAAAAGCCATTTTTCAGAAAGAGTAACCCCACTACAAGCCAACCTCCATCAAACCCAAACATTGTTCTCAACGTGGAAGAAATCAGAAAAGATAATTTTTGTTCTTTGCACGAGGTTGCCCACTCTGAGAAGACATTCCCCCAATGGATTGGCAGCATGACTGTAGTAGTAAATCAACTCTTGGATAATCAAACCCCGGGGGACGCAGGAGAGGATGATGTCTCTGACAATGAGGAAGATCTTCCCCCTAATGAAGAACCAGGATCTTTCGTCCTTGCATTTGATGTGATCCGCGGGGAAAGCACCCATACCATCACTGATATCAACGTGGCTGACAACCCCATGGTCAAGCCTGTGTGAAACTATAGCCTAAGAATCAAAGGATCGGTTCCCAAACAGTCCTTCGAAGAGAAGAAGAGGGCCTTCTTAAGGAAAATCTTACCTCCAGGGAATGAACACCAAGCTGTTATTCCTGAGAAGTCCACTCCCAAAAACACCCGAGTAAACCAAAAGAGCAAGCTACCGGTAGGATCATCCAAAATCCCCACCGACGCTAGTCCACATTCTGATTCTAGTTACAAAATTGTTGAAGACATGAAGAAAACTAGAGCCAACATCTCCCTTTATGAGCTTTCCCACATCACCAACCAACGAGAGCTTATTCTAAAAGCCTTCGCCAACGCCTCGACTACTAAACCTATGAGCAACACATCTGCACAAGCTATTCTGAGTTTCCAGTCTATTGTAAACACCGTAAATGCGAACTCTAGGGGATCTACTCCCCCCTTTCTCTTTTCGTTTGAAATTTTTAACTTCAACGTCCATAACTTCCTGGTTGACTCTGGCACATCCACAATTGTCATGCCCCTGTCTATTTGTAAAAATCTGAACATTCGCTCGGAGAAAACTGATGCTAGGATTATTCAGCTTGACAGATCGCAAGTGCCCGCTATAGGTGAACTGAATAATGTCATCATCCGCCTATCCTCTGACTCTAGATTCCACCAATGTATATACATTGTAGTCGTAGACATCTCGAAAGCCTACGGTCTCTTGCTAAGCAGGGATTGGTCCAGCAAGCTACAAGGGTACTTTGCTACCGATTGGTCTCACCTGTGGCTTCCATACAAGGGTCGAAACAACCAAATCAGAGTTGAAATTGAACCTTATATGAAGCATACTGTAACTGACTTGGACACTACTAATGAACCTGTCAGCTTTTCCCAAGATGAGCTTGGCATGTGTTTCTTAGAGGCCATCTTCGAATGTTACCATCCCCCTCAGTCCCCAGTAAGCCCAGAGGTACAATCAAAGCTAACACTCGTTACTGAAAACCAAGTTGTTCTCATCATACACCAAGCTAAAATCTTGCCCCAGCCCATAGCTCTTGAGGAACGAGAAGATGATGTATGGACCTTGTATTATGATGGTTCCAAGACGCATGACGGAGATGGCGCGGGCTGCATCTTGTTAGATCCCCATAAGAACAAGTTTTTTATTTCATGCCGGCTAGAATTCCAGTGCACCAACAATACTGCCAAATATGAAGCCTTAGTCCTTGGACTTAAAAAGGCATTGGACCTAAAGGTAAGATGCTTGAAGGTTATTGGAGATTCTAAGATCATCACTTTTCAGGTACGCAATACCATCCATTGCTTGTCTCCGCACTTAAAAGCTTACCAACAAGAGGTATGGCATCTAATTTATGCTTTCGATGCGTTTGGTGTTAAATTTGTGCTTAGAATGCATAATGCGGCAACTGATACTCTGGCTAATGCTACTGCTAGGTTCACTCCTCTAAGATACACATTTTCTATTGAAATGATGTATAAACCATTTGTGCCAAATAACATCACTAATTTATGTGTCTTTGATGATGACCAACAGATACTGGAATTCATGCTCAACACCGAGGTGTTTAAAGACGCGGTGATAGAAGAAGCATACCATGATCAAGCCTTGCAATAAGAACATGATAAACGCAAGGAAAATCCCATGCCCAAGGGAATAGTGTCGCTTGAAAAATTGTTCGATCTGCAGAACCATTTCCGCGGGCCCCCAAACACCAAAGTACAAATTTCCACCTTGGCACATCGACAGGTAAACTTAGGATTAGATGAGGATCCAAAGTTCATCAACCTCAGGAAATATTGTTCCGACCAGGAGAAGCAAGCTTTCACCCAACTATTCTGGAAATACCGAGACGTTTTCGCTTGGATGTATGATGAACTACATACGTATGACACTTGAATTATTCAGCATGTGATCCCTATGAAGGAAGGAGTGAAACCTTTCCAGCAAAAGCTAAGAAAAGTGCATCCTACACTGGAGCCAATGATTCAGAAAGAACTTAAGAAGCCTTTGGATGTGCACATCATCTTCAAAGCTCGGCACTCCACTTGGGTATCAATCTGGTCCCGGTACGGAAAAATCCGGTGAGATCCGTTTGTGCATGGATTTTCGAAATCTAAATAGGTCCTCAGACAAAGATAATTACCCGGTGCCCCCTATGGAACAGATATTGCAAGTTGTATCCAGATCTGAAATTTTCTCCTTGTTAGATGGGTTTTCCGGTTACAACCAAGTGCTGGTAGCTGAACCCGACAGATTGAAAACTACGTTCTGGACTAAGTGGGGAGTTTTCGCGTTCAGGCATATGCCCTTCGGATTAATAAATGTTGGGGAAACTTTCCAACGGGCCATGGATATAGATTTCTGTGGTCTAATAGGACAAATCATGGTAGTATATTTGGACGATGTCACCGTGTTTTCGAAACATCGGGCCAATCACTTATGCCACGTCAGGAAAAATTTTGAAAGATGTAGGAAGTATGGGATCTCACTCAACCCAAAGAAAAACGTTTTTGTCGTGTCAGAGGGGAATTTTCTAGGCCATATCATAACCAAGCATGGTATTTTTGTAGATGCTGAGTGAGCGAAGGTCATCGCCCAGATTCCACCTCCTAGTAGCAAAAGGGCCATGCAATATTTCCTTGGGAAAATCAACTTTGTACGGAAATTCATATCATATTTTGCCCAAATAGTCAGGCTTTTTCATGGGATGATCAAGAAGAATGCAATTTTCAAATGGAATCCACCTGAGAAGGAGGCTTTCAATAAAATCAAGCAGGCCATATTAGAATCACCATCACTCCAAAGTCCAGACTTCAGCAAAAGTTTCATCTTGTATACTTTCACCTCGAATTCATCACTCGCAACTGTCCTCAAAAAAAAAAATGCTAACAATGATGAATGACCCATATTATTCATGATTACTGGGTTGCAAGGCGCTGAACTGAATTACCCCGAGATTTACAAGCAGGCTTATGCAGTATACAAAGCAGTCAAACATTTTAGGCCATACATCTTAAAAAACCATGTCACAGTGCTCGTTCCCCACCCAGATGTTCGATCACTTTTCATGCAGCAAGAGCTGGGTGAGAGACAAGGAAACTGGATGGCATTTCTCCAAGAGTATGACCTGAAGTTTAAACCAGCACACACTGTCAAAGGACAAGGACTCTGCTAAATGGCCGCGGAGGCTCCAAGCTCACACGGGGTTGAAGAAGAATTCTAGGAACAAGAAATTGACATGTATCAGAGTGACCGCACACTTCAGCAGAGAAACCCTTCTTGGTACTCTGACATTTTGGGATATTTGGCCCACGGTGTAATGGATCCTGTTTTGACTGCTCAGAAAAAACGCGCAATAAGGCTAAAGGATGCATCCTACCAGTTAATACAAGGAAAAATTTTAAAGAAACATTACGATGGAGTTCTGCTACGTTTCGTGGAACACGATGAAGCATAGAGCGTCCTGACCGAACTACACGATGGACTAGACGAAGGAAAATTTGCAGGTGATACCACTGCCCACAAAATAATGCGTGCATGCTACTATTGGCCAACCCTCTTCAAGGATGCTCATGCATATGTTAGGAAATGTACCCAATGTTAGAATTTTTCCAAACGGGAAGCGCGGCCAGCCGCTCCATTACAGTCAGTGGCAGTAGAGGAACCTTTTCAACAGTGGGGGTTGGACGTGATTGGATAAATATTACCGCACTCCTCCGAGAAACACCGGTATATCCTCACCGCTACCAACTATTTCACCAGGTGGGTCGAAGTGATACCATTACGCCAAATCAATGATCAAGATGTAATATAATTTGTCACTCATTCTATCATAACCAGGTTTGGCATTCCAACTTCCCTAGTTTTTGACAATGCAACTTATTTTTCGTCTTTCAAGTTGTATGATTTTTCTTTGGAAAATGGTATTGTACTTAAACATCCTGCAAATTATTACCCCCAAGGAAACGGGTTAGCCGAGTCGACTAATAAAAATATTGTCTGCATCATCAAAAAGACTTTGTTGTCCCACCAATGAAACTGGCATAACGCCCTCCATAACGCCCTTTGGGCTGATTGGGTCATACCAAAATCCTCGCTCGACACCTCCCCGTATTTTATTGTATATGGAAAAGAAGTCGTCCTTCCTCCCCACCTATCTCTCCCTTCCCTTCAGTTGTCCCAAGAAATCCATGGCACCCCATGCCCCACCTTGCAGGCCCGAATTGACACATTACTGAGACTGGAGGAGGAGAGGCAAAAAACCCAGGAAAAATTCATCATCCACCAAAGTCGGATTAAGAGATGGTTTGATAAAAATTCCGCAGGGAGTAAAATTTTTGAAGTAGGAGACCTCATCCTTAAATGGGATAAAGCTCACGAAGAGAAAGGAAAAAATTCCAAATTCCAATTCTTTTGGACAGGCCCATTCCAGATTAAAGAGAAGCTAGGTTCCCACACTTTTAGACTGCAAAATCTAGAGGGAAGAATCAAGGTCCTCCTAGTGAACGTGCATGACCTCAAGCATTACTTCACTTGATAGCCTCGGAGAGCCGTCCCACCCCTGTACCATATTTTATTGTTTTCTGTTTTAGTTTTCGTTTGTAGGCGTCCTTCTAAAAAAAAAAAAAACCTCAATAAGGTGGGAGGCATTGTAGGAGTCACATAGTTGGAATACTGCACTAGGATCTGTGCTGATGAGGATTCTCTCCTGAAAAACACAAAGGTGGCAGGAGCTTGCCTGTGATTGACACCCAAAGGTAATACATGACCTAGTCCAAGCTACTAAGCGTGGGTAGCTCACCTAGCAAGATTGAAAAGGTGTCTATGAAAAGAAAGTTGGATAAAGTGCCAACTAGACCGAAATGGAATAGATCTAACTTCGGGTGACGTCAGGATATCTGGGAAAACTCAAAGTCCTCATACAGACCAGGAGCAACCTCTCTTGCAAGTAAAATAAGTCAAGATCCCTCATCTGCCCAGGAAAAATTGCCTCTCTAAAATAAGTTCCATGAGCACATCTAAATAAGTGTCATGAGCCCATTTAAAATAAGTGAAATAGCACACCAATAAAGGGTAAAGGATTGAGAAAGGCTTCCTGCGCAGAGAGGCGATGCGACCACTTCACCGAGGTACTGACCAGGCTCGCTGGCAGTGGAGCAACATCCATGATTCCTAGGTAGTGACTCCTCCAGGACCGCGAGGTTCGCAGGCAGCGAAGCAACACAATGAGGACGAAATAATTATACTGGATCCTGTAAATCCCTGAAGTGCTCCAACCCTTTTGGTCTAGAAACCATAAACAAAAAAAAAGAGAGAGAGAGAGAACTCGGTCAACCAGCACCTAAACAGGAAAGCAGGCAAAGCAACCTCGCAATGTGCGAAAGGCAAGATCATGGGAATCTAAAGGTGAAAGGAACAGCCTACTAAGGCCCATCCCCCCCCCCCCCCCACAAAGGCAAATCATCAGTAGAGATTCTAGGCCCTACCAGTGAATCACCATTTGTTGTAGCCTCTACAACACCCTCCAAAATCTACCCTCTAAAATTTTGGAGCCCCCTAAGCATCGAAAAAATCTAAGTTAAAATCTGTAGAATTTAAGAGTCACTGAGCCGCAAGATGGTTCTTTTCCTCAAATATATGACCTAGCGACCCCGTGACCTCTCCGGTCTCTAAGTCACTATGTCGTAGATTTCTTGGATTTTCAAGATCGCGACCCCGCGACCCCCAGGTCGCGAGGTCGCGCCTTCCTTAAAACATGAAACGTGCGACCTAGCGACCTCATTAATGGCTTGCTCACGTGACCCCTTTATAAATAGAATGGTCGCTAGGTCGCATTCTGTGCATGTGGTGGATATAAAAACCACTTCTGATAGGCCGACTGGAGCATGATTTTCTTGGGTAAGTTGTCGTTTCCTCCTGTTGTTTCCCCTTTTTTTACTTTGTTGCCATGTTACCTCTACCTTAGCCTTTAAAACCTTCCATCATTCCTCCTCTTGAACCTTTAAGACTTGAGATGCCCAAATTGCCCAAACACTCCCCCTCCTTGCACAATGTTGCAACCATAATTCATCCAGCCTCCTTGATATGTGTTCTTCTCCTGAAACTGCTTCCCCTCCTCTATTTTGATGGCCCACTTAGCCTTGAATTATTTAAATTTAAAGAGAAATCTATTCACCATGTCGCACGTGAAAAAACTCGGCCAGCCCTAGTGCGACTCTCGACCTCTGCGACTTCGCGACCCTTGCGACCCTATGACCCCGGTCATTGAGTCGCCAAGTCACAGCGGCCCTCCAGACTGTTGTTTGCGACCCTTGCGACCCGGTCACAAGTCGCAGAGTCGCACTTTCCTCGAACTACCATACATTTGCAACCCAGTGACCTCGCAACCTGGTCGCAAGGTCACGAGGTTGCAAGGTCGCTTCCTACTAAAAACTTAAGCCTCGCAACCTTTGTGAACTAGTGACCTAGTCGCAGGTCGCTAACTCACCCCTTCCTGTGTTTTCAGTTGGGAAAAGTTAATAAACTGTGCCTAGGTTTTTATCATTATGGCATCTTTCTTATCCTGGGATTCTTTCATGAACATGATAGGTGACTTTGAAGCAGACTTAGAGTGTGTTCCCATCTCTTCAGACTCGAAAGACATGGGGACATGTGGATCAGGAAATTCAAACATTTCTGAAACCTATAAGACAGGCCACTGACACTCCTGATCTTGCAGCATCGCAGGAGAACTTGGGTAAATTCATTGTTACGCCAATTTGGATCTACACCAAACTGGCCTCTTTAGCCAACCAAGTCATGCTCAAAAGGGAGTCTCTGATTCCAAATGCCTTGGAGTGCCTTCATCGGTTAAGGGAAGAATTTCCCTTGATTTCCCCAGTAGCGGCAGATTATTGTGCATGGAAGAACTTTCTCAGAGAGAAACAAGTTGATGCCCCTGGCCTCACGATCACAAGCACATTCTCATGATCAAATGGCAGTAGGTCGCAGGTCGCACTTTGCAACTGGGTCACAGGTCGTAGCCTCCATTCAGGTCACAAGGCATCCCAACAGTTGGGGAGGCGAAAAGTCAGGAAGCCCAAAGGGCAAGTTTTGGTTTATAAAAACTTCCTGCGGGAATATTGTAAGGATATTTTGGTTTGGGACTCAAAGAGTTATAGAGCATTGTATAGAAGGACTACACACTTTTGAATATGAATACAAATACTTGTTAAATTCCTTTTGGATCTGATGTGGATTGATGTGTGAACACTATGAGTATTTCTTTTTCAGTTTCTAACATCTTTTATTTAATGAAACTGTGTCTCCAATTACATCATTTATGCATCATAGTTTCTAAATATGTGTTAATGGTGCTAATTTTATTTCGATTTCTCAATGAATGTTGATAACTTTGTTTACTGACATTTATATTTTCACCAAAAGCATTTAAGGAAGTGAAGAGTGTTCTGCCATAAATAATTGTTTCTTCTGTAGTTTGAACAGCGTACAAGCATGACCCTAATGATATGCTGTTGATAGGATTTCCTTTGGCCCCCATGCTCTATTATTCAGCTTGCTATGCATAGTGTTATATACTCATTTAATTCATCAATCATGTGTCTTTTATCATCCGAATAAGCGTGTGTCTGTAGGTTCATTGAAGTCTTATTGAAACCAAAGGAAAAGAGAATTAAGTGATAGTCGGACCCACACTGTGGACGGGATCCCTATTCCAAATGGTTTAGAGTCTCACTAGTGCATTTTGGGGAAATTCTGACGATTGGTTCCGACACTTTTGACCAAATGTCAGAAATTTCCACAAATTTTTTCAATCCCGCACGAAACTGTCTCTATACCGACGTTTAGAGAAAGGTGTCGCAATACTGACACTTAGACAAAGTGTCGCAATTGCGACGTTTGGAGGAAGACGTCGCAATTGTGACACTATGCCCCAAAGCGTCGCTATTATGACGACTACCTCCAAACGTCGCAATTGTGACACAATGTCTAAGTGTCGCAATTGCGATGTTTGGAGGCAGTCGTCGCAATAGCAACACTTTGGCCGCCGTCGGTATAATGACACTTATATGCAATAAACGACACTTATATTCCTTTTCATAATCCGTGTCACTTATGGTTTATTTTTTATTTTCTTTTGCCCTAACTAAGTCTTATTTCCATGTGGATTGTGTAATTTCACTTTTATTGCATATTATAGAATGTGTTTGTTTATAAGATTATATGATACATGTGAGATAAAGGTTTATTATTTATCATGTATAAATAATTTTTATCAATGTTTTACATTTACACTTTTATGAGGTGATGTTATAAGTAAACTCATAAATATCTCTTTTTAATCCTCAGTTTACTCCATGAATATGTTTGGAAATTAAATTTCAATAGATTAATTTTCTCCTAACCTATGTATCATCAATATTGTACATTTACATTCTTAATTATGAGTTTATGTTATAGGTAAATCCATGAATATCTCCTTTTATTCATTTTACTCCATGAATACGTTTGGAAATGAAATTTCAATAGATTTATTTTCTTTCTATTATATGTTTTACGAAGATATGGTAAGGAATTCTCTCTTGTTCTTCTTAGAAATAATTATATATAATTTATTTATTTTTCAAAATAGATTAAAAAAATTATATGAGAAAATTTATTAATTCATCAATATGTGTGTGTGTGTGTTGTGATGAATAATTTCATAGTTCAACTTAATGGTTCATTATATAATCATGTGACCATCACCAATGATATATCTTAAAAATCAACTGAAAATCCATGTGTACAAAATCGATGTATACTCTAGAGAGTGGTTCTCATATCACTATGTAAATTTTTGTATGCTACTTCAACAAAATTATAAGATAAACTATAATACACATCATATATGCACCATAACAATTGCCATACAACTAATTTGTTTTAGGATACATGTGGCATTCTAGGGGTAAATTCCATATGATGTGTATATCAATATATTAGGTGTTGGTAAGTTGTGAGCATCTAAGAAATGATAAGGAATATCCATACATCATGATCTTGTAATGTGATTATAAAATGTGTCTATAATTTCCATAAAATGTATAAATGATTTGTTTAAAAAAAAATCAACACAACCAACCCTAAACAATGCTCATGATGTGGAATGTCATTGGCGAAACCAAAATGATGGTCACATGTCCCATTTATATGGTAATGGTGATCATATATATGTTGTAGCGACACTTGATGAGTAATTAAATAAATCTCAGAGTGTGACTCATTCTGCCATAATTTTTTAAAGCATGATTTGTTTTCCTAGTTTTTACTAATTTGTTAACATATTTTATTCATTTGGAAAGCTAATTAATGATGCTTTAAGTAATTAGGACCTAATGAGAGATCATCTTCACATATTCATTGAAATATATTTGGTAATTGTAGTCACTATATGAACTGCACATGCATGCTACTTAAGAAAATTTGAAATATAAACTATAATACACATCTTATATCTACCATAACAATTGTCATACAACTTATTTACTTCTAGCTACATATGAAATACTTCAAGTAAATGCCATATTATGTGTATACCAATATATTAGGTGTTGGTAAGTTATGAGGATCTAAGAAATGATAGGGTATCCACACATTAGTGCCCTGGGGAATTTTTTGCATAATTTTCTATTTGTTGTAATTTTGTTGCCTGGATTTGTTATAGATTTCAAATAATACAATTATCTACCAATTTTTCTTTATAAAGAAGAAGTAAAATAAGTAGTCACCTAAATTGAGCCATGTGAAAATATTGGTAACATGAGTAACTTGATAAGTTGTAAATGAAAAGTGAATAACCTCCACTCACCAACAGGTGGCAGGCAGGGTTGGAATTTGGATTTCTATTTACCCGTCACACAATTTTTTTTGACGTTTTGGTCATTATTCTTCTAGTCAATAAACATTAAGTTTAAAATTTTTCACTTCATTAATGACGTTCTCGCAATAAATTAACCCTTCACCAATAAAATTTTGATTAAAAAAATTGAACGCTCTTCCATTTTCTTTGGATTTTGGAGTGTGATATATTTTTGTCATGGAATTTTAATACCTAAAGTTTCAAGAGAAATAACTGATTCTTGTCAAACTAATATTCCTCAATATATTCTATGATCTACTAAAAATTACTTCAAAAAGAAAGTAACCTTTCAATATAAAGAAAAAAACATGAACGAGCTTTCCCTAAATTGCAATAAATTTATTTTTATTATTAATATTGCATAATATGTCTTATAAAAATTGCATAATCAGACTAAGAACAGATCCTCAGTGCATTTTTTATTGTTGTTGTGATTAAAATAATGAGCCAAAGAATGATAAGGCACTCAGAGAAATCAATCTATGTATTATTCCTCACAAAATCATGTTGAGTAGTGGAGACTAAGCGCTAGATTTTTTTTTCCTCAATCTCTCTATTAATTATTTCTATGTAGTTATAAGAATAACAAGTCAAATAAATATTAGGCTTTCAGAGAAATTAGTCTTTGTGTGCATAAATTAATGATTACTATTGACTAAATGTTATACCATTTGAAATTGTTGAGTGAAATTAATCAGGCCATGATGTACCATTTGTCAGTATCTATTTTCTCATGTATGAAAGTTGATGTACCATTGAAAGTTTAATAATTCTACTGAAATTTTAATAACTATAATATATATATAGTAAATTTAATGATTAATAATAATTAAATTAATTAAAATTCTTAAAAGACAAAATAAAAGCCTAATAATCACGAACTATTATGATAATTTAAAAATATAGAACTCAGGCTTAACATAGTTACAAAGATACCAAGAAAAGAAGAGTGCATGTGCATGATAACCTCTTTCTTGACAACCTATGAATGCCATTCTCAATGAAGACTTAAGACTCAACTGGATTGGATTGTGTATCAAAACAGTAGGAATGAATCAAAGTTCAATGAATGAATAACTTGATCGAGAAAATTTATAGGGAAAGGTAACTTGACTATCAATCCACTAAACCTCACTTCCATGATTATAAAAACACCCCCACATTCTCAGTGGTCCCATCATGGTCCACCTATTGAAAAACAACCAACAAATATTATTTTTTATATATTTTTGCATGGCCATTGGACAATGATTTACTATGGTTTTCCTACTAAATTCCAATGGATGATTATTCAAAAATATTGAGAACTAGTTTAGTCTCAAGGCATAGCCAAGAGTCTTACTGGATAATTATAGATTACCTCTCCATTGGATGATTGTACATTTTTCATCTACTTTTTCACGTGAGTTTCAGTTGATGCTAGATCTTTGCCTTCTATTTCTTTAGTGAAGCTAATAGTTAACTTTGATCTTACATTAATAACTATACTTGCATGAATATCCATGATTTTATACTTCCCCACTGTGGTCAATGTTGATGTATGGCCTTGGCCCATTGATCTTACAATTAACTCACTATTCATATTCAATTTTCTCCAGTTCAGCCCAATAAAATAAGGAAAACAGAAAATGAAGTCTTAATTTTTCTTTCCAGTGCTCCTACATAATACAAATACTCTTAAAAACCAATTAATATATAAATTGTCATCATTCATGCTAAAATCCGTTTCAATTTTTTTAATGAATCTGCTTACAATTAATAGATTACATTGCTCACAGAATAAGAGATAATTTAGAACTATGATTTCACAATAATAAATTACCCTAGCAGTTCAAACTTCAAACATACCTTATGAAATTAAAATACGGCACGTTAATGAGCCAATCTAGCTTCCTCAGGAGCTCGGCCTAAGTTTGAATGCGTTGAGAGTGCGAGTGTAAGGAACTAGACGCCTAAAGCTTTTATTTTGTGCTTGTGTAATTCATTGTTTGACCATCAAGCCAAGCCACCAGCTATATTAACACTACTTCATGTTTGGGAAGATTGGCATTCTAATTTTTTAGTGCTATATCCGTACTTTTTCACTGCTTCACTAATCACAACCTTGGAAATTTGCAGGGCAAGGGCTTTATTCTTTCTTTGGTGTTTTATGTAAAAGAAAGGATTTGTGAACTTTTTGTAATAGGAAGGGGAAAAATAAATTGATTATAATTTTAAAATATCAATAATGATAAGTGGTAATTCCTTTATTAAATTTTTAATTTTGAGTGAGCCAAAAAAGTAACTTTCCTTACTTTTTGAGTATAGCCTTGCAATTGCGAAGAGGACTAGTGTTGCAAAATTATTGGTAAGTGGAAATTAAAGGGCGTAAGAATGTTTTTGAAAAAATTTCAAACATCAAAATTAATTCTTCTATCCTTCCTAGCACATCACGGAAAATGGGAATCCACAAATTCTAGTCGTCAAATACGTGCAAAATGCCTTATGATGGGAAAAATGGAGGACTGGTCCTATGCTGCCACATGAGTTAGGGTTTCATGTGGCAGCAGGGAACCTTGTATAGTTTTACAAGGATAGGAAAGGAGAATATTGTTAGTTAATCATCACATGAAACTTCATCACCATTTGAAAATTGTGTCCTAATTTGAAACAATAAGACTACCCAACTATTTCATTATTTAATTTAGATTGTGTAATACAAAAAAATATCTTAGATAACTTAAATAATGTAAGCACTTTTGCAAAAATTTAGTGGGGAGAACCTTTAATTACATTTATTTTTAAGATCCACTTGCATTTTAAGCCATTTTAATTAGTCTTTCATGGCTATTCTAGTAAAAATTTCAACCTCTTGTAGAAATTGGTGTGTCACTTGTATTAGAAATGCAAAAATCAAATGTATATAAAAATGATTTGAAATGAAAAAATCAAATTCGTCCTACATAGAAATGATTTTATTAAAAACTATATTAATGTCTGATATCATGCACGCATTTTCCCTCAGCTCTTGCAGAACAGCATTCACCCTCAGCATTTGCCCTCGACTCTTTCAGAACAGCATTCGCCCTCAGCATTCGCCCTCAACTCTTGCAGAATAACATTCGCCCTCAGCATTTTCCCTCAGCTCTTGCAGAACAGCATTCGCCCTCAGCTCTTGCAGAGCAGCATTCACCCTCAGCATTTGCCCTCAGCTCTTGCAGAACAACATTCGCCCTCAACTCTTACAGAACAACATTCTCCCTCATCATGCGCCCTCAGCTCTTGCAAAATGGTAGGACTCTATTTGGGTTTTTTTGGTCAATTCCATTGGATTGTGTTAGGCTATAGGGTTCTCTCTAGATGTCTTCTAATGTTCTTTCGGATGAGTTTCAAAGAGGATGTGTAAGATGTGTTTTTGCTTGCATGAATTTGACTCCACCAGTTTCATGAAGTTTAAGCTATGGATTTTAGTTCGACAAACTCATCCATCTCAACACCCAATAATGAATTGCCCTTGGTCTGATCTATATTGAAGGTGAAGTGAAAAGTGGTAGAGAATGGGAGATCAAAAGTCATCAACTTTATCACAAGGGTAGTACTCCAGATTGAAAGTGATGAGCTTTAGTTCTCCAGATTTGGGGATTTTCTGATATTTGGGGATTTTCTGATGACATACCAAAGGTCACATCCATACAACCATATCAAGGTCAATGTTGAGATCATTCTCATATAGATATGGGTCACTGATATATAGGGTTAATCTCATCATCACTATCCATGGAAACCGAATGGTTACAAAATCTGTGATTGTGGTTGGCTCATTTATAATTATTACCCATTTACAATAGAGCATAGAAACACTAAATATGGCCCGAGCAGAGCCTTTACAACAAGCAATGGAATTGCAGCTGCTTCATCAATAACCAATAGCTCCACTTGAGAAAAAATTTCATAATCTTGGGGCTGGATATACTGCAGAGCAAATAATTGTAGTTATTATTCATGCTCCAATATATTAATATACTTTTTACATTGAACTGAAGAAAGGGAAACAAGCAAATTCTAGCCATCATACAATGCTTTGACATAAGAGTTTTAAGTGACATACTTGAAAAAAGAACTCATCCACTGATATTTATAATCATTTGAGTTATTCAAGTTAAACACAATGTCAAGAATCAAGATTCAATACCCTCTATTATCTTCATCACCCAATACAAGATTTAAATTTTTCCCAAAGAAATTCTTATTAAATTGGCAGCCATTATTTCTCCTCGGTTTAAAAACCCTACATTTAAATGAAAACAAGCATTGCATTTCAACTGCAAAAATATATTAGTGTTCAAGTGTACATGTGTGCACCACTTGTGTAGGGTATTCCTTTTCCACTTTCACATTATCCAAGAATGTGTGTAGTATAGTTCATATTTTTTGTGATTTAGATTATCTTGAAAAAGGAAAGGTAAATTATTTCCCATGGAAAGAGAACGTTTTCCCTTTTTACTACTGGAAATGGTACAACAAAGTTCCATTCCTACCCAAAACTCCTATGAAAAAGGAACCAAATAAAGGCCATGTCCTCAATGGACATCATTTGGCTTTGAAAATGGCCATTGCACCATGTTGTTTCTTATATTACATCACGATAGTTTCTTAGGTCATTTCTTGTTTCTTGAGATGAAAAACAACCAAATAAAACGTGAAGATCCTTTCAAGAAATAAATGACCATTTCTCAATCATATCTCAAATGTTTTTTATTTTATTGAGTGGTTGCTTACTTTGAGAGAAATTTGACACTTTTATAACGAATATAACATAAAAACACAAAATGGGAAGGAATTGATGAGGTAGATGACCTTTAGTTGTTGTCAATTAAGAATTGATAATACACGATGCATGTTCTATACTACAAACTAGATTCCTTCCTGGAGTTAGGACACAAAGTATTGAATCAAAGTTGTAGTTTCTAACTTCTTGTATTGGTTCATCAATCTTGAAATTTAGACATGGCATGTCTTCATTGCTTCATGTTTGAATAATTTGCATTATATCGTACAATAGGAAATTAGGAATTATGATTATTATTACTTTATGGATCTGTTAAGTTACTTTTAAGTTTGCATGGTTTAGTGTGAAATTATTCTTGTGTGCCCCTAGGCCTAGGTGAAGGAATGCCAAGGACTGAGAACCCTAGTTTTTAAATGGTATTTTTTCTTATACCCAAAAACCCCTCAACATCACTTCTTATTAGTTCTTAACAATAGTGTTGTAAACAATTTGAGAATTGATAGAGCAAAATCTCGCACTTCTCAAGATAAATTCCTAAAGCTAAAGTGTGATACCATGTGTAATTCAATAGCCCCATTGTCACCTCACCAACCTCTTTTCACTTCGGGCTAGCTCTCCTCCAACTCAAGGGGGGTTCTCCATAGTATATGTTAGGGATCCAATGGCCCAACCAAACCAAGTCAAGAGCCCCCTAACTCTCTATGTTTACTACTATCAATCAAAATATTGAACAATAGGGTCAGACATGCATCCTGAAGATAAAATTTCCAGGGTATTTTTGGGTAATTTCAAAGGGAAAGTCCCCAAACAAATATAATCAAGGAATTATAACATGATTTCAAACATTAAATATCAACAAAATCGTTTAAAGGATATTGAAAGGAAAAAGGTGATGGAAGATAGAAAGTGCCTTACTTAAATGATCTAAGGATTTTTCAATAGTTGCTCCAAAAGCTTCACTTCAAGGCCCTTCAAGATCGTCTCCAATAATGCTATACCATCAGCTTCAACAATGTTGCTCCAAAAATGTCCTCAAGGTCTTCACAACAAGTTTACTAGAAGTTGCTCCAACAATATATTTAATAAGGTCTTCATTGTCAACTCGTCTCTTGTTTGGGTGCCTTAATGTGCAATGACATGTTTCCAGGACTGAATTCAATGCAAGGCATATTTGAAACTCTAACTCTGTCTTCCGGTGTCTTATTAGAAATTATTTCAGTTTTCATTTTGTGTTTTCAAGTTAGATATTGTTTTCAAGTTTTTACATTTATAATTTTATTGCAATGTGACAGACTGATCAGAGCAGTGCAGGAACAACCCCGAGACAGGATGATCGCGGAAAGAGGCCAGCGGAAGAACATGTAAAGTGCCAGCATTGCTCTATCTTTAGGTATTTTAGTTATTTACATAATTGAAATAATATTAATTTTGTTCAAATATGCGGACACCTAGCCATGGTACGCCTGATGATTCCCTCTATGAGGAAGAGCTTTCTTCATCCCTATCTCCAGTGCTCTTGTTGCGAAAAAAGGCACGAAATGCAAGGTCGGAATTTGATACTTTGATAGATGCGCCTCAAACACCTGAAACAGAAGAGAGGATAAAACAACTTATGACCCAACTAGAAACATATCAGGTAATAATAAAAAGTCAAAAGGATATTTTTTTTGTTCTGCATGAGATGAATTGTGATAGTTTGATTTTTAATTTTTACATTGACTAAACTAACAAAAATTTCTTTTGTATGTAGCATTTTCTGGCATTTGCTGAACCCGGTGTTGGTGGTAGTGGGACACAAGGGCAAGAGATTGCCCAACAACCCTATCGTACACCTTCTACTCCTTTAGGTGCCAGCCAAGAAACACACCCTGCCCAAGCAGACACCCAGCCAACCGCTGAACGTGTTGGCAATGATGAGGCTGATATGGCCAACTACATTATTGCGTTTCCTGGAGCTACACATGTCAGCTCCACAGGGACCATTAATGGCACGTTGTTGGTGAACGATGAGGGTGTCCCTATAAAGAATGTACAACTCCCAGGTAAATTTTAATATTTTAACTATTTCATGTACTTTATCTAAAACATATTTATCATGATTTTTATTTTTAAATTAATGATAATATCTTCTTCTTTTTTCTATGTAGGAAACAATGAGTTCTACAGGTTTCTGGAGAGCCATGCGTTGGTAATTTTTGGCCCAACCATACGCACAGGGTGGAATTCCCAGAATTCCAACCTGAAAAAAGAACTTCTAGATTATCTAGAAGCCCTTTTTGGGGTCGGCACATTTGACAAAAAAGCGGTGGCTCAGGTAGCCGGCAAATATTTGAAATATACCAGGGACACCTATAGGACGCAATTGCAATTTAACCCTAGATATGAGCGTCCTCTCGCAGTTTCAGAGAGTGAGTGGAGAGCACTAATCCATGACGGAAAAGAGAAAAGGGCAAAGAAAGAAGGAAAAATGCCAACTGGACCCGCAAGGTAAATTACAACTTTAATTCAATAGCTTTAATTTTCTCTATGTCTAAAATAAAAGTGTGCTACGTCATATCTGACTTCAATATTTTGATGCTAGGTTGCTTGACACCTTGAAGGCAACCAAAGCTACGATTGAAAAAAAGGGCCATCACAAGCTAGGCCAGGGCGGCTACTTGAAATTAGTTGCAAGAATTGTAATTAAGTAGCTAAACATCTTATAATTAATTGTATCGCCTTCCAACGTTTTTGTAATCCTATAAAATATGATTAAAAATACACAATCATATGTAATGTAGGGTGATGACTTCGGAACAGAAACTACAGAGGAAGATAAAAATATCACTTTCCATTTCGGCTATCAAGCCATAGTTGAACGTCGCAGAAGCTTGGGGCAGGTCCCAAGATCCAGAATGCCTGATAAGGTAAAACATTAACCTTTCAATATGTTTGTTTTCGTCCATAAATTTAATGTCTAACAACTTTGTTTAAATCAAGGGAGCAACACTACCAACGAGGCAAATAACCCAGTTTTAGAGCCAGATGTAGATGTTCCTCACATGCAACCTGATCATTGTAGTGGGGACCAGGCCGACAATGCTACTATCAGTGAGGGCCGTGACGGTAATTAATTTCCACTTATAATTTTTTCTAATTATACCTTGATGGTTGTCCTTATAACGTTTTTTGTTTAAATGACAGAGAATGTTTCCCTTGAGGATCTTACCACCAGAGAGGAAGACAGGGCAACAGTCCCAACGGCGACAACTGGTGCACCAGGTAAATAATCTCATTGCAATTTTTTTTATTAATATTACCGAACTAGTTCAATGATATTTAAAAACTGACAACTAAAATTTAATATTATCTGTTTTTGTAGGCGATGCCCCGTCACTGGATGAGACCAGACATCGTGACTACGCAACTAGGTCAGCAGTGCGGGTCGAAAGGCACAAAACAGGAGCAGAGCATGATGATATTGATGATGTAATTAGGAGCTTTAAAAATAGGAAGAAGAAAAATAAAATTCGATAATGTAAAATATTGTATTATTATAAGACAAACGTTACCATACTTGGAACGTTTTTTGTGTTATATAAAAAACTCATTTATCATACTATTTTATGTCAAGCATTAATTGCAATGTTTCTTTGCGTACTTTTTGTTGAATTTTTTTTTTATTAGTTATTGAATATTTTTTTTTATGCTCATGAAAGTAAAAAATGAAATATAGATTGGGTATTGGGGAATTGAGAGTGATGTGAGGGGAGGGGCCATAAGAGCTTCCACCTTCACGTGGTTGGCCCTGTTTAGTAGAGAATAATTTATTGGAGCGATTTAATCTTGGAGTAAACCTCCCTCGATCCAACATAGCAACAAAAAAGTCACTGTTGACTTAGTTGCTACTCTTTCAGATCGTGGGAGGCTTGTTCCAAGTTCATGCGACTCCAATAAATTGTTCTTGAAACGAAGAGGAGCTTATTCAGGTATGTTTTGACATTTTCAACATATGTTCTAACATTATCATAAGAATGCATCTTAGAGTAAAAAATACTACATCGATTACTTGTATTTATTGTATAGATAATGATGGATTTTGATTGACTTGGAAGTGCAGGTACAAATCCTCTTGCATCATGAGCAATACAACTTGTCAACCAGGGTTATGTCCAGGATATTTTTTCTTGTGCGCTTGACCAGGTTCGTAATGTCACATTTTGTAAGTTCCTTTACAGTTCATAATTCAATATTAAGCTTGTTCATGATTATTATCTAAGTTTTTTGTATGTGTTTTTTCATCTATTTGATTGTAAGAAACTCTGCATGTTTCCTGTTGTTCACTATGATTTCTCCCATTACCACTCCCAGGATGAATCCAACTTTATTGTTACATAGGTTACTTTATTGTTACTATGATTTCTCCATTTACGATTTCATAAGTTACATCATGTAAAGTTGTCAATCTCAGGTTGGTGATGAGCTTTAGTTCTCCAGATTTGGGGCTTTTCTGATATTTTCTCCCTCATGTCACTCCTATGATCCTATAAGTAATCACTTTTTTTTTCTTTCTTTCTTATTCAGAGTCTATCTTGCCAGGGGATGTGCCCGTTATGGTTTGTTATGAGACCGTTGTCAATTTCATCACCATCCCTCATAATATGTTTGATTGTGTTTATAAATAATAAATAATTATTACACCAAACAATAAACAATTAAGTGTACTATGAGTAATATGATATCTTGAAATAATTCTCATTATAATTTCATAACCTCTGCTCTCACTTGGTGGTGTCTATATCACTAAGTGTGTCTTCTTTAAAATTATAGTTACAGCAGACAATGAAAAATCAACTGCACTATGAGTGATATCTTGTAATAATTCTTATTATAATTTCCTAACCTCTACTCTCACTAGGTGTCTATATCACTAGGTGTATATATTTTAAAATTATAGTTTCAATGGTAGATAAATTTTTATCTTAAAATTATAACTTTGATGGTGATACCTTGTGATTGATAATGCAGTTTGAAGCAGCTTTGGCTTTGACTAATATAGTCTCAAGAACCTCTGAGAATACAAAGGTTTTGATTGATTACAGGGCACTACCTATATTTGTGGAACTTCTTACCTCTGGGAATGATAATGTTCGAGAACAAGTAGCACATTTATTTTAGAGGCATAAAATTATTCTTCCCAACTATCTTTATATGTCTGTAATTTTGGAATTTGATTTAAAAAAATAGTACCCAACTTTGAGTTCAACTGGTGTTCGTGTAAGGTTGTTTGGGCTTTGGGAAATATTGCTGGAGACTCTGCAACATTTAGGGATCTTGCCCTCAGTCATGGAGCTCTGAGGCAGGTGCTTGCCCAGTTGAATGATATTGCCAGAATTTCAATGATAAGAAATGCTACATGGGCTCTGTCAAATTTTTGCCATGGTAAACCCCAACCACTATTCGAACAGGTAAGAAGAATACATTTTCTGCCTCTTCTTATTAGTTTTCAGATACTGTGGATTTTTTTTATAGATCTTGGTGCTTGGTAGATTTTGACATAATATGGACCTAGGCGCTTGTTCATTACAATGACTCTGTCATCAGGTTTTAGAAAATGCTTAGAAATTTGGGTTTCACAAGGGGATTACCCTTGCTTGAAATTATCGATTATCAATCACATTCAAAAAAAGTCTTTTGTAGCATTGTTGAGTTCTTTGTAGGTGAATTTCCAAGGCAATTTCACAATATCTGAACTAAATTTGTCTGTCATTTTAAATACTCTACGCTTGTAACAGAACCAGACAAACAATCTAGTGGCCAATGCAACAACAAAAACACCTCCTGTTGTAATGCATGCAATTCACCCTCTCTGCATGCATGAATGACTATGGCACCCTCTTTTTTGAATAGGTACTGGAGCTAAAGATACTGGTTTCCATTAGGATCGTGGAATTCAACATCCAAAATAGTATCAAATTCCATTGCAATAGTATTCCCCAGCGAGGGCAACAGTTCACTGAGACCTATTGGACTCATCACCCCCAAATAGCCTCCAGGGCTACCCAGAGTTTGATCATCTGGAGCAATAATGAATTTTGATCCATCCCCAATTGAAACAAGAACAGGACCCACATTGGTTATAGAAAACGAGAAACACGTTTTGAAAGAAGAAGAAGCTTTTGTATTAAGGTCCAGAAATCTAACTGGTCTATTATACAATGCCCTACCTACACTTCAAATTGGTACTCCCAACTCAATGCTAAGGCTCACTGTGCCATTCTTCAGATGAGCATCTTAACCTGAAGTTTGATTTCAAAAAACCCAAGTCCCTTGTTCTATGCCCAAGACCTATGTTACAACGAGTAGAATTCTGAGCGAAATACTTCACAATAGGAAGCAAAAGAAACATCGCAAAATTTCTCACTTTAGACTGATAATTTTCTGTGCAAAAATTCAACTGCGGACAGTAAAAACATAATATAAAACATAACCAATCCACAATGGAATTTGAACATGAGGATTTATAACTAGAGAAAACCCTCTCCAGGTTAAAATAATTCCAGAATGGCTTTAAGATTCTACTAATGAGCGCTTACAACACCATAGCAATTACTGTCACAATGAAATCTGTTGGAAGCAAAGCCCTTGTACAGTTTCTACATTTCCACAGTGGAAGAAAGAATCTTGCTATCTCTCATGATCTGGTTCTGTGGTCAGATCCTTTGCTATGGCTGTCTTGTTCTGCTAAATGTGAATCTGTCTTAGCTTTGGCTCTGGTTCTCATTTAGGATCGTGGCTATCTGATCTTGCTATGGCTTTGACTATACAAACTTGTTCAATAGGAAAATGTTGACTCTGCTATATATAGGAGCTTCAATGGGTGCTCTCAAACTGCTCTACTACAGTAGTTGCACTCTCAATGGACTTCTACAGCAATTGGCACCATCAATCTGCTTTGTTACAATGATGGTTCATGTCAAAAAAATGTGCTACAACCATTGGCACCATGAATCTTCTCTCTGCTTCATCAAATGGTTGGCACCATCAACTGACTTTGCACTCCTCGGGGTGATGACAGTGGCAAACAATTTTTTGGGCAGCTTTTTTTTGTCTCTGATTCAAGGTGGAACTATGTTGGCCTTGTTTTTTTAGTCCTTGGAACTTAGTTCTCTCATATTTGCCATCTTATCCCCAGTTTTCTACCGAGAAAGACATAACTTCACGATATCAAAATTGACTATTTTTGGCCATTTATCTTTAGGAATGGTACAACTTTAATTTGGTGCATTTGTACAGTATCTGAAGAGCACTCTCAAGCTGTTATTTAGTATTTTAGCATAACTACTACATTTAACTGCCATGCTCTAATATTTATATCAACCATAAGCATTCTTAAGGTATTTCCACGTTTGTGAAGTAGAAGGAATTCTTTTGACAGCTTCTTATCATAGTGGTACAATTATGTTCGCAGTTTATCTTTTATAAACCTCCAATTTTCCAAACGTAGTAGAGACTACAGTTTGCATCTCAAATTTTGGACAAATTTGTTTAGTATTCTACATAAAATGCATTAAGAATACAGTGCTTTGTCTACTAAGCACAAATAATTGTTGTACTAAGTCATCTAAACATCTTGACATCCTCGTTTTATATTCCTTTTCTGTTTTCGCAAATTTTCCTCTGCTATGGAAAATGTAATTATATTATTTTTTTTCCATCGATATATAGATTGGATCTAATTAGATGTAAACCCTTGCTACAGTGATTATTCGAATGGGTTATAATGTGCATTGTTATTTGTTTCTTTTGAAATACATGCATTACCACTACGCAAGATCTTTGCATTAATTTTGAAATGTTGAGATCTTTGCATTGATGTTGCCTCTGCTTTGTTGTGTCTCTGAGATTGAGTTTATCCAAAGGAAATGGATGTGCATCATCGGTCGATTTCTCTTTGCTAGTACTGTAATCCAAATCCTCTAGCATGCAAACATGTGCTGCAGCAATTATATCTAGGATTGATCTTTTTTTTTCTCACCTTCACTTTAGGCTTGGAAAACTTTGTTCCAGATTTTTTAGCATTTGACTCACCTGATAGACAGTGATCTATGTGGGCATTTAAGGCTATATTGGATGTAAATGAGAAAGATCTAAAAATAGGACAAACCTTTGGTATCATTTCCTCTATAAGAGATCCCGGATTCCCAAATTCTTCGTTCTTCCCAGGATCTGCCTTTCTCTTCTCCAAATTTTGGATCTGCCTTATAGGCTCTTGCCTCTTCTACACTGCTTGAATTGGAGCACCTCCATTATGATATCAAATCATCCGCTACTATGAAATGACACAGGTCGTAGATGATTTGATATACTTGCCTTTTGGGCACTTCACCACGAACCAAGTTTTAAAATGTCACAACCCACTTGATATTTATCCCTAGAAAAAGTGTCACATGTGAAGAACAGGCTTTTGATGAAGCGAATAACTTGGTAAAGAGAATTTTTGATTACTTATGTATTCAGCCCAACAATATAGATTTTGATGCACTATCATTTTTAACCATGTGCTGAAAAACATACAAAAAACTATGTTTTTAGTGAAATTTGAGTTCACAAGAATCGATGCCAGTCAAAATCTAGACCTTGCTCCTAGCTTACTGGTAAAAGGTAGTACTCATATTTCATGCAAGTAATGGAATTCTTTTTTCATTGTTTTATCTCGTCTTATTCGAACTTCCAAGTCTAGCACAATGATTGTCTTATGCTTCAGAAAAACGGTATTATGCTTTAGAGAAGTATATCTACTTCTTATTATAATTCTTAACTTCTATGTCTAGCATCAATTATTATTTTATGCTTCACACATAATCTAGTTTTCATTATACTCCTTGAAACATTTTTTATTAGTTGAATGAGACAAACTTAAAAGGAGTAAGCTAATATATTAGCAAAATGATTTATGTCACAAATCCAAGATTCTTATAAGAATTCAATGGAAATTTTAGGCATCACCTGAGTAATATTCAGTGTCTGCAAATTTTGACATCCAGAGAGAAGTTTGTTACAAAACTAGGCAGCTCCTACTTGAAAACATGTTGATGTTGATGCGTAGCAATCTCCTTCATTTATAGCCATGCGTTGGAATATTTAAAAATTCCAGAATAACAATGGAGAGAGTAATACTCTCCTCTTCTAACACACATAAAATATTGAAATTTCTTCATTGGAAACAGAGTTCAACACTTCGAAAAATTTATATTCCTTCAAAAAAAAACTATTACAAATTCTTCCTCACTGAGAGGGATAACAAAATGTGACTGCTGCAAAACGCAGTGCACTCAAAATTCTTCTCTGTCTCTAAAACTATGCACTGTTGTGCTCTTCAAAACACTTACATTGCTATTGTGTGTAATAATAAACTTTACAACTACATTCCAAAATAGGCTCACAGCCCTTTTCTTTTATATGCAACGCATATATTAAAAACATAACAAAACTATGCAAATAACAAATCTATTAAAATGATCCTGGGGTCCACAATTTATAAATGTTTTAATATATATATGAAATATATATATAAAACATATATACATCGCATTTAAAACAAAATATTACCAAAACCAGTGTGGGACCTTAACAAACAATAAAACTATTACGTCGCGCATTATATAAAACATATAACAAAACCTTTGTCAAAACTTCAAACGAACCCTTTAGCCGTGGAGCCCACCGGACTTCAAACGGTGATAAACCATAATTCAAACCAAATTTGCGTTCCAAAATAACTTGCTGACGTCAGCAAATTTTGTGATGCGAAAACCAATTGAATTCCGCCCTAATCTTTTGCGGGTCCAAATTTGGGCTGGCATACGGAGAGAGAGTTGTGACGCGAATTTCTTATCAAATTCGCCCTAATCTTTTTCGGGTCCAGATTTCCACTGCGTGAGCAGCTAAAACAAAGATCCGCTCCAATAAATTTCTGCCACGTGTCCTCCTCTGGCTTGCCGTGGTGCAGGACCACCAAACTTTAAACAAACCCCGTGCTTCAATCAAAATTTGCCTTGTTCCTGGATGCTGGTGCATTGGATGGCATTTAAGGTGATGGGACATGGATGTGGTGAAGTGTGGAGACACCTGCCCACCCATGTCATGGCTGGCGGACGATATTTAAGTTCCAAGGTTTTCATATCAATCGCATTAAGTTTTAACGTTGTTCATGATCAGACCTCCACTCCTGTTAGTGATTCTGCATGCTCCAATATGCTCCAGCCTTCAGCTCTCATCAATGAGAGATTTATGACGGGCGTTCTTCGATGCCATTGCAGCCGGGTCGATAAAATGGCATTTCGCTATGGTTTCTTAGACGAGTCACAACCTTTGAATTGCAGATTCTCTCTGGTTGCTGGGTTACACTGCCTACGCACTGTGACGGGAAGGAGAAGCCAGCTGAACTGCTGCTTAGACCTTGGTGAAAATCTGCATTTCTCTCGGTCTGGTCTATGTCTATCTTCCTCGGTCTCTTGGAATCCTACTTCTCCGTCTTGTCTTGTGCCCACTGCTGATACTGCACCCATGCCTCGTCTGCGTCAAAGGATGCGTTGCCGCAGGGGTAGCACCAGAGGCCAACCCCTGTGTGCTCCCTCCAGCCCCTCAACCAAGTCGTCTTCCCACTCCATTGATTATTAGGCAGGTCGCTATCCAAACACTGGAAGTGGGCGGGGTCGGGTTCTAGGATCTGGCCACCGTATGGGCTCCCCTACTCCTCATTTCCCCACTGCTTCACCTTCTCCCATGATGCGCACTGCACTTTTTTCTTTTAATTGCTCTCTGAACTGCCCACGAATCACAGCTTCAATCACCGTGGTTTTCTGTGAAGAGGCCCAAGTGGAGGAACAATGCACCTGTTCGGCAGGTCTGAGCTCATAAAAAGCCCAGCTTTTGGGGCTTCAAGAGTGGAGCGGTAGCGTGAATGTGCAGGAACTGGAGGCTCAGGTTCATAGGGCTCATGATGTGGAGATAGCGTCTGGAGATCCTGGACCTTCCATGTCTGAAGCTGCTCCCACCATGGACAGTGACATGTTTGCCGAAGGATGGTGCTGAATTGTCGAAGAACCACTACATGAGTAGCTACTTCTCTTTGGTTTGGTTTTCTTGCTTCGCGGCCCACTTAATTGGGCATGTTTTTAATTATATTGCTATGTTGGACCTCTCTTTTATTTTTGAATTCTGTAAACACTGTAATTGTCAAAGATATCAAACGATGGTTCCCCTACGTGGGCAATGCAACGACCTGAAAAATGTTCAAGACTGGTTTCCTCGTATGAGGGTAGTGTTATTTTTTGATTTTTCGAAAAATTTTCCATAAGTCTGAGCAATGTTTTTGACTTCGGTCATGTTGTAATTTTATTCCCACTGTTAATAGATTAACCTTACTTAGAAAAAAAAAAAAAATCCCTGTTTCTATTTTAAACTTGTTTTTTGAAATACAGAGCCATGTTTATATGACTGTTTATAGTCAAAGCGTTGCGGGGTGGTTTATTATATTAATATTTCACAGTCGAATTATGTTCATAAAAATTAGAATGCCCACAATTCATAACAAATATTGGATATTTACTGTCTTGTTTTAAAGTTTCATTTTTATGTTTGCCGAAGGATGGTGTTGAATTGTCGAAGAACCACCGGATGAGTAGCTGCTTCTCTTTGGTTTGGTTTTCTTGCTTCGCGGCCCACTTAATTGGGAATGTTTTTTCTTATATTACTGTGTTGGACCTTTGTTTTATTTTTGAATTCTGTAAACACTGTAATCCTCAAAGATATCAAACGATGGTTCCCCTGCGTGGGCAATACAACGACTTGAAAAAGGTTCAAGACTAGTTTCCCCGTATGAGGGCAGTCTTCGTTTTTTATTTTTTGACAAATTTTCCATAAGTCTGGGAAATTTTTTTGACTTTGGTCATGCTGTAATTTTATTCCCACTGTTAAGAGATTAACCTTACTTAGAAAAAAAAAAAAGTTTCCCTGTTTCTATTTTAAACCTGTTTTTTGAAATACAGAGCCATGTTTATATGATTGTTTATAGTCGAAGCGCTATGAGGTGGTTTATTATATTAATATTTCACGGTCGAATTATGGTCATAACAATTGGAACGCCCACAATTCATAACAAATACTAGAGATTTACTGTTATGTTTTAAAGTTTCATTTTTTTTTTTAAATTGAACCCATCGTCGGTATACCGACGCTTTTTAAGCGTCGGTCTTCCGACATTTTGAATGATTTCCATTTTCGTCGGTCTTCTGACATCTGTCGATATTGCGAAATTTCTTCCTAGCTTCGGTATTATGACGCTTTTGGAATGCGTCGATATTGCGACGCTTCTGGAAAGCGTTGGTCTTGCGACACTTTTGCAATGCGTCAGTCTTGCGACACTTTTGTACGGCGTCAGAATTGCGACAATTTAAAAACGTCGGAAGAGTGACAGTATAAAAATTTCGAAAGAGCGACGTTCAAAACGTCGGACCACATTTCGTCAGAATTGCGACAGTTTACAAACGTCGGAAGAGCAACGGTATAAAAATATCGGCAGAGCGACGTTCAAAACATCGGACCACATTTAGTCGGAATTGCGACAGTTTACAAACGTCGGAAGAGCAACGGTTTGAGAAACGTCGGAAGAGCGATGCTTGTTTGGAAGCGACAGAAAAAGTGTCGGTATTGCGACACTTTGTCGAGGCATCGGAATTGCGATGTAATGGCGAACCACGTTTTTCCCGTCCTCGAACTGTCGCTCTTGCGACAATTATGTGTTAGAATAGCGACGAAGTGGCCGTCAGAAATTGGGCCAAATTTTCTAGTGTCTAGTTGGGAATTTTTACCAGGGAGATCTCCTGCTGTTGACCAGAAAAAATTTCCCATCAACACCTCCAAAATCCTGTTAACCCTCCTTTTTCTCCATCTTTCTGCAGATGATAAGTTGTGTTGAATGCCAACTCTTTACCCAAAACTACAAATAACTCTTTCCATAACCTACAAGTGAACTTAGCATCCATGTCAAACACAATATTATTCATTACACGATGCAACCTCACTATATATCTGATGAAGGCATGTGCCACATCACTACCTGAATACATAGACTTTACCAGAATGAGGTGTGCTGCCTTTGTCAACCTTCCCACCACAACCATGATGGAATCATTTTGTGTAGATGTCCTCATCAAACCTATAATGAAATACATGAAAACAACCTCCCATTTCCACTCTAGAATCGAGATCGGTTGAAGTAAACCACCTATATGCTTACACTATGCCCTTCCTTTTTGACAATCCAAACATATAGCCACAAAATCTGCCACTTCCTTCTTCAGATTCGGCCAATAATAGAACTTATTTACCATTGTCAATGTTTTTTGATATCCTATATGACTTGAATACAACTTAGCATGGCATTCCATCAAGATAAGCTTATTGATCATGTTTTTGTCTAACACATAGATCTTGTCCCTAAATCTAACCAAACCATCTACTATGAGACAATAATCCACTTCCTATCCACATTTACCCTACCACTATACCTAAGATGTTGGTACATGTCATATTTTTGTCCTACCTACAATATTCCATCCTTTAAATATGTCCCATAAGAACTCATAACTGCTATATGATTTACCTTCACTCTTCAGCTAAGAGCATCTGCAACCATGTTTTCCTTTAACTTAATGTACCTTATCTCAATTTCAAACTCACTAATCGACACCAGTCATCTAGCTTGTATAGCATTGGGATTTGGTTGATCAAATAAGTAACACAATCCATTGTGGTCACTCATCAACACAAAGCTCCTGCCAAGAAGATAGTGTCTCCACATCCTCAATGCATGTATAATCATTTCCAACTCAAGATCATGTGTCACATAATTATGCTTGTGCTCATTCAGTTTCCTTAATTCGTAACATACCATCTTCCCCTTTTGCATAAGGAATCCTCCAATACCTCTCTTGCAAGCATCATTGCACACCACAAACTCTTTATCTCAATCTGCAATCTTGAGAACTAGATCATTTGTCAACAATTACTTCACCTACTCAAAACTTTCTACACATTTATTTGTCCATTCAAATTTCTTACCTTTTATTTGCAAATATGTGATAGGATATGCAATCTGTGTGAAGCTCTTGATGAACCTCCTGGAATAACCTACTAACCCCATGAATTATCTAACCTCATCCAAATTTCTAGGAGCTTCCCATTCCATGATATTCCTTATCTTTTCCAGATCCACTGTTATGCCTTCGTAGGAAATAACATGCCCCAAGTAATGTACTATGTCTGAAAGAAACTGCATTTTCTAAGCTTGGAATACAATTGATTCTCTCGTATCAATTTCAATACATTTGCTAATTTTTTGACATGCTCTTCCTCATTCTTAGAATATATCAATATATCATCAATGAACACGACATCAAACTTGTCCAGATAGGGACACAAAAAACTCATAATTCCCATACCTAGCCCTGAAAGAAGTCTTGTAAATGTCATATTATTTGATGTGTCCTTGATGATATCCCAATCTCAGATAAATCTTCAATAACATTTCTTATCACTTCAACTTATAAAAAAATTCATCAATCTTCGGAAACGGATACTTGTTCTTTATTCTTACCTTATTCAACTACCTATAGTTATTTTATATCCTGAGAGTACCATCCTTATTCTTCACAAAAAATATTGGTGCACCCCAAGGTGATGCACTTGGACTAATGTATCCCTTGTTAAGAATTTCCTTCAGCTGCAACTAACTCTGGAGTGCTCATCCTGTAAGGTTCCTTGGATGTTGGTGTTTCCCCTAGAGGTGGAAACTCAAAAATATCTATGGGAAATACATCCTAAAATTGTTGTAAAATAGGGTACCTATTCAATACTTCTACATCATCAACATCCTTACCTTTATAACTGGATATATGCACTACAAATAACACACACCCTTTCCTATGACTATTCTTTGCCTGCATAACTATCACCATCCTAACTAATGTTTCCTTCATCTTATCCTATAAGATCATTTATTCTCCATTTTCATCCAAGAACTCAATAGCCTTAGCATTGTAGTCTACCTTAGTCCCGCAAAGACACAACCAGTTCGTACCCAACAACATATTGTATGATCCCAAAGGAAACAAATTTTTATGTGTTGATGTAGGCATACCATTCAAGTCAAATGCATAATCTCTTACCCAATAATGAACTCTTTTCTTTGTACCCATATCTAACCTCACTAACCAATATTATGCATCCACTTATCTATTAAAACCAAAATTATTCACCATGTCAGGGTTAACATAACTATAATTAGATCCAGGGTCAATTAAAATATAAACAATTTGATAAAAAAAACTTACCATCCATCTCTATAATATATTCCTAGTGATCTCCCTACATGTTACCCAATGTTTCATAGATACGAGGAATGATCTTCCCAACATCCCCAACAGTCTTTGCATCCTGTGCATTGTATATCTAAGGTATGCCACCCTAATTCTACATAAAATAATTCTTGAGATTCTCCTTACCACATGTACAACATTGCAATTGTCTCCTACCATCACCTTTGTTCTGTTGTTCTCCAAGCTTAGGTCCATTAAAATTCTTTTAAGGTGCAACATTCTATTTCTCACCTTCATCCTAGATTATTTTCCTTTTCGACTGCCATTTACCTTTAACATTTTCTTTTCCTTTCCAACCTTCCTAAGGCTCTATCTTGCAAATTGATTTCTCATAATAGTGCTTCAGCTTACCAATGACTTCTTCAAGCAACCGAGGGTCATCACACTCAGTCCAATCTCTAAATGCTAATGGTTTTCATGAGAAAAATATCTGAAATTTGGCTTTCTCATCCTTAAGATATGGTACATACCTCAACAATTCCAAGAACTTGGTTTTATACGCTGCATCTGTCATTGATCCCATCTTTATTTCGTAGAACACCTTGGCCTTACTGTTGTAGTACCTCTCTCACAAGTACTTATTCCTGAAGTATCTCCTGAATTCATGCCAACTCAATTCCTCTGTTCTAATATCTCTGACATGCTTCATGCCTTCCCACCAGACGTTTTCCTTCCCTTTGAGGTTGAAGATAGTTGTTATGGCCTTGATTTTCTTTGTGTAATCATGCAACTCAAATAATTCTAGCATACCAAGTAACCATGTCTTTTCATCTTCCGACTTCTTCAAATATCCATCAAATGTAGGTGGCTTGGATTTCTTGAAATCATTTGGAAAATATCCCATGTTACTCCTCCTGTAAGGATGATAGCGACGATAACCATGATAGTTTTCAAAACTAGAACTAGAATAGAACCTGCGTCCAAAACCTCTCCTATATGGTGTGTCCAATAACATGCCATCCTTGATCGTGTCATCTCTATTCGGCCTGTGCCCACCATGATACCAACTTCCATATGCCCCATTATTTTTTTCCTCATATCCATGACTGATCCTAAGCAGTCCCTGCCTCTGCAAATCTAACAAACTATAAAGGATGATTGCATTAAACTCTTTTTATCTCTCATGTTCTTGAATTATCTTGTCATTATATGCTTTGAAACTTCTTATTTATGCCTTCAAACTTATCAAAGTGTCTTCTATGTGAGGAGAGTACCTATCACCATGTTTCTCATCAGATCTATAGGAGAATCTTGTGAATTGTTGTCTACCATCTTGCTAGTCGTCTTTGATCATCTTCCTGCAAGTACATCATGTCAGCTAAACCAAAATACAAGCATAACCAACATACCTGAGTATGATTCAAGGGATGATATATCATCTACAAGATCAATCAAATTATCATGATACATGTATAATCATAATCATAACAATATATCAACATCGCGAATGAAAACACCAACTTCATACCATGACCTTATGCGTGACAACCATAACCATAACACGACATGCATATATCCACATTGTTGGGCCAGAATTGTAATCTATGGATAAATTACGCTTCCCTAGACAGGTGCTAGTCTAGAACAACAGGTGAAAGAATATACAACTATTTCTCCTAACTCAGAACAGATCCACAGAGAGGATTGGAGGCTTACTTGTTCAGTCGCTTCCAAATGGCTCCTTCTGTCGCTTCCACTACAGCTTCAAATTCAAGCAGTTTGTGAGCTGAATGCTTCCTGCAAGAAAGAACACTGAAACAGCAGAATATGCAATAATATAGATATCTATTCAAGTTAGTTAGCTAAATCAGTAAAGCATAAAGCATATACATCAACTAAGATCTTGCATTATGGAAAATCAAAGCCAATACATATGCATATAGGGAAAAATAAGCAGTATTCTTTATTGATGATAGAAGGAGAGGTTACAAACAAATGAATGATTTGAAGTGACCCTTCCAGCAATGATCCAAAGCCTCATCACAGTATAAATATCTCTAGTAGTATCTTCACAAACCAAACTCTCAATTGAAAATTCTCTAGCATTTCTATACTCAAATTCTTCCTTCTCAAACACTTATATCTGTGTTCAATCTATAGATGAATTGTAGGTTGTTTTTAATTCAATAACTTTCCAAAAATAGGCAAGACATGTTTCCATTCATGTAGATGTCAATTGGACACTTGGATCCGAAGCTTGACACATGTGAACTCTTCTAGAAGGCACTGGCCAAGTGGAGATTCTGGAACAATGAGAATTTCGCTCCCAATGTGACCAATGCACCTTTGAATGTCAGGAAGTGCTTTGCATAAAATCCTTGCATGGGGATACCTACATATGCAACGTGCTCAGGCCTCTTAGAGCCTGCGTTGGTGAGCTCTCATATGTTATACAATAAGCTTCAAACCATGGAAACCTTTGCTTGATGAAATTATTGTTTGATTTGTCTTGTTTTCTGTCTTAGATCATATAGCAACTAAAATGATAGGGAATTATAGACCCTTGATCATTGATCCTAGAGATGATGCCCAGCTAACTAGGTCATTGGGAATGGTGCCCAAATTGACCTATAACAATTTCCCCCTAAAGCATGAGATACAAATAATAAGAACATTTGATTGAGATGCTTTACACTGTGATGAGCTTGGAAACGAAGCGGAGTGGTCACCTACATCAATATTAAAATACATTACATCATGATATATTCTCTATTTATCATAATTTTTTATGGTAGGCATTCCCATAGTCAGCACATAAACAATCTAATAGCATGTACATAATTCAGAAAGTCGTCTATATTGGAATGTTGCCCAGATGCAGAAATGCCTACAGATATAGGCCCATGTTTGAATGACAATCTGTATGTAAATTCACCATATAAATGATGTGTAAAACAATCCTGAAATCGCAACCCGGATGGCTGAAACTAGATCCGGGGCCTTCTTCTCTCATTCACTCGATCATTCGGGTATAAGTCTACCCATGCGAATATATGATTTGTAGTCGAACATGGAAAGACATCATTTGATTACCAGCCAATAATGTGAGTTGTTAAAAAATGTGACAGAAACACCATTAATGTCAATGGTCCTCAAGGTACTGCAGTATATTTCGTAAGGCGTGAATAGATGATTTGATGTCGAACACCAAACAAAATCTTTCGGTCAAAAGTCTGGAAGCAAGGATCTTGTCGATCTTGTAACAAGCCTCATGGTACTAGAATCTGATGTTTCTAAGTGAACTTCCTGGACATTGATTTTTTGTTGACAGGAAGTCACCTTATTGCAAAACAGGAGTTAAGGATTTTGGAGACAAGGGTATGACTTGATATAGCAATTTTTCAGGGATTATGATCATGAAAATGAAGGTTTACGAGTATTGCAGAAGGATGAGTTTTTAATCATTGGATGACTTCTCTTGAACATATCAGCGACACTGTGATGAGTTGGCAGCATTGAGCCAAAACCAAAGTGAAGGTATGATGAACCATAGGTGTGAATAAACTGTCAAGATGATTACCCAATCCAAACAGTCATGGACATGGAGTGAAAGAAGTCTCATGTTCAAGAGCGACTTGCTACCAAAAAGAAAATTTTGCGTACTTTTCCCAAATTTTCCTCGTTCATTTGTCAATTAGTACCTCTTTATTTTTTAACAAGCTTGAGGAGGATAACATTTGCTTGACCTATAATTCAACCCTTTGGGTGAATAAAGTATCGCTATTTAATAATTTAACGAGTCTAGAGATGAGTGAAACTTGACTCTTTCCTTGATCGACAAGGCCGTCGCTATTTTATGTTTTAACGAGCTTAACGACAGTGATAACCCGGTCCTTTTTCATATTTAGAGAGTCTGAAAAAGAGGATGAAAGAGAACTCCAAAAGTCATTTTTTTGTAAATTTGTCTCTCATATCCGAAAAAGTGTAAAATAATATCTGAAAGAACCTCTTTGGTCATGTTTAACCAAGGTATTCCTTTTTCATAAATAATCCATCTCAGTCCGAAAAAGGGTTAAACTTATACTGAGTAATCAATTCATTTACTTTAACGAGCTCAAAATGACAAGTGCTCGGCAATCTTTTCACATTATCGGAGTCTGAAAAGAGCTAAAATAATACTCCAGGGGTCACATTATTTTGTTCAATTTTTTTTTGCATACATTTTTAGGTCAGATGACCAATGTGTCTTGGGCACAAATTTTGTCAAAAACCTATAACTATCTATCTATATGTTTTCATAGTTTTTCCTATGGTTAATGCACAATCCTATTCAATGTTGTGAATATTTTCTTTACCTATGTCGCAAATGTCTATCTAAAACTTGATTAGCTAATGAATATGTTAAAGTGTTCAAATTTCTAGAAATGTGTTGATATTGAACAAAATCAAAATGTCTTTCCAAAAGTCGAACTCTAAGGAACAATCTAAGAAGTGTTGGATTTCTAATAGTATAAACACTAGTAAGTTGTAGTACCATAAGTTTTGAGTCTAACCTTATGATTATGCGGTTAATACCAAATGAAATGGAATCAGAGAGAATTTTTACCAACGCGCTATACTCAGTCATATTTTTCATCGATCTACCAATAAAAATCCCTCGAAAACTCACTAATTCGTCGTTTAGAGTGAAAATGGCCCACGATGCAGAGGATAGATTCTGCGTACTACGACTAGCACCATCAGCATATCCAACAAATAGTTTCGAAGATTCAAATATTTGCCATAAAAATGTAAAGTGGATTACTAACGTCAAGAAAACTCTAAAAAACAAATTAAGATAGTGAATGCAAATCAACAACATATAAACAAATATAATACAAAAAATTACTACGCTCATGATTAAGCATAGTAACGTTTCAAATACAACCCATTTCTAGGTTGTGCCAATGGAATCCCATCGTAATCAACTAAATCTTAGGCACCCTTAGCAAGAACTCTTTTGACAATATAGGGGCCATGTCATAATGGCTCGAATTTCCCTGTACCTATTACATTAGCTTCTTGGTCGTAAAGAAGGACCAAGTCGCCCTCTGAGTAGATGTGAGGCTGGACATTTTTGTCTTATTACGTCTTTATACGTCTCTTATGTGCTTCATTGGACAATTGGGCTTCACGACATGTTTCATATAGATGGATGAGGTTAAGGAGATGCGCTTCTTCTTCTGAGGTGTCAGGTAACAAGTCTATCGTGAGTTTTAACAATGATATTTTGCATTGGATTGGTAAGATAGCTTCCAGACCATACACCAATTGAAAAGGAGTAAATCTGGTTGCATTTCTCACCGAGGTTCGATGCGCTCACAAGGTGGAGTACAGGATCAAGTGCCATTTCCTTTTACAGACTCCTATCATTCGTTGAATCATTTGTTTAAGAATTTTTTTAATAGCCTCAACTTGTCCATTTGATTGTGGATAATAAGGAGTATAATTATCATGCGACAATCCTAACTTGGATGTCAATTTAGAGATCATATGGTTGCGAAAATTCTTCCCATGATCCGTAACTATAGCCTGTGGGACCCCAAACTGTGCAATAACATGGTTGAAGAAAAATAATGCAGTTGTTTGTCCTTTGTTATTAAATGTAGGCATCGCTTCGGGCCATTTGGTAAAATAGTCAACTGCGAAAATAATATAACCATGCCCCCGGGATGAAGGAGGGTTACAGGTCATGAAATGAATACCCCATTTCTTAAATGGTCCAGCAAAGACAACATGATGCATTGGCACTGTCGGTTTTTTGATTTTACAATAAAAAATCTGGCATGCATGACAACTTCTGACTGCAAGGATGCAATCTCGAAAAATAGTAGGCCAAAATTAACTGGCGCGGAGTATCTTCTGCGTGGTAGCATATCCAGATAAGTGTCCACTACAAGCCCCAGCATGAAAATAATTTAACACTTTTTCGCCCTCCTCATGAGTGAGGAACCTTCTTAAAATGGTATCGACACCATGATGATAAAGTGTATCACCGACGATCAGATAATATTTGGTTTGGTATTGAATACGTCACTGGTTAGAGCAAGAGGTATTAGGTTGAAAAGTTTGGGTTTGGAGATAAATGATGAAATCCCCATACCAAGGATCAGATAATCTGATCAGAAACAAAGACTCGTCTGTAATAGATGGTTCTGACGTAGTAGGATTACTATCAGAGGGAAGGTCACAGAGAAGCTTAGCCAAAACTAAAGACTTCTTTGACTTGCATTTGATGAATTCCAAATCAAATTCCTGCAAAATGACAATCCATTTTGAGTATTTTCCCCCTAGAAATTGACGTGATAAGATGTAAGTCGTGGGGTTGCAATCCAAAACTATTGTTGTTTTTGGAGCAGGATATAATGGTGAAATATTTGGACAACTTGAATAGCTGCCAAGGCAAGATTTTCCATGTATGAGTACTTAACTTCCATATCATTGAGATTATGACTCAAATAATAGATCGGATGTTCAATTCCATCTTCTACTTGGACCAAAACCATAGCGATGGTCGTTTCAGCCATGGCGATATATAGGAAATAATCATTTTGATAATTTGGAGGATACATTAATGACGCTCGGACAAGATGGTCCTTGACAGCATCAAAAGAATCTTGCGCAACTTGGTCCCAATGGAAGGGAACCCCATTTTTCAATAATCGAGTAAATCCTTTAGCCATTTCGGCATAGTTTGGAATGAACCTTCTCAGGAAGTTAGCCTTTCCTTAAATTTTTTGTATCTGAGGTAAGTTTAATGGTGCAGGAAAATCAAGAATGGCCTGAACCTTCAGTGGGTCTATTCGAATTCCTTCTTTGAGACTATGAATCCGATAAATCGACTAGAACCAACACAAAACACACATTTATGTGGGTTGAGGAATATCTTGTAGTGTCGTCAGCATAAAAAAATGGCTCTCAAATGCATCAAGTGATCAATCTGATTTCGTGAATGCACTGGTAAATCATCTAGATATGGTTGAAAAATGTGCTTGATGTCATTGAAAGCATAATCCAATGCTCTCTGAAAATTTTCCCCAACATTCTTTAAACCAAACGGAAGTTTCCTATATGTGAATGTGCCCCAGGGACAAATGAATGTTGTCTTATGTTGGTCATCTGGGCAGATATTGATTTGATTGTAGCCAGAAAATCCATCCATGAACGAACAAATGTCGCATCCAGCACAATCGTCAATAATCTGGTCGATAAAGGGAGTAAGATAGTTGTATTTTGGACAAGCATGATTAACATCCCGATAATCGACGCACACTCTAATGGTTCCTTGGTTTTTCATAACAGGAATGATATTAGAAACCCACTCAGTTAGCAGAACAGGGTAAACGAAACCAGCACGCAAAAAATTTTCAACTTTTTCTTTGATGGCAACGGATTTCTTCGGATGAACAGGATGAAGCCGTTGACACATCGGTTTGACATCGGGATACATATTAATAATGTGTTCAACTATACTAGTATCTATGCCTGGAATTTCCTCATAAAACCAAGCAAATACATCACAAATTTCACGAAAAAGAGAGCGATATGAATCAAGTTCTGATGGAGAACAAGATACACTGACATGAATATTTTCTACAATGCTAGGTTTCATCGAAATATCGATAGAAATTGTTTCTTCAATATTTTATAAGTTTCGCTCGGAATCGATTGCATTAATTTGAAAAGAATTCGAAAAAAAAGTTTTGATGGATGCGTGATATAGTTCACTGAGATTATTTTCTTCATAATTTGGAAGATGGGAATGATGATGATAATCTTCCCACGGTTCTCCTTCTGGCATCATAACTTCCAAAATATTTTCATCTGTCAAAAATTTTGAGGAAAATGGATCAGATGGAGTACCAAAATCTAAGGAACGATCAACCCAAACACTCAGCGACGCTGATTTTGGATTTGCCGCCTAATCCAAATAGATTAATTGCTATGCCAGCTCAATAGGGCTGGGCGATAAAACATTGTCCAACGTACAAATATCAGAAACACCCGTACTCTCAATTAAGCCAGATAGAGTGGAAGAGATCATATAGCAGGTCTCTATACTTGCAATTTCTGCCGACATCGCGGGCGGCGGTAACGCAAAGGTTCCCATAAGAGTGGAATCCTTTAAGAGTCCTATACCAATGTTCTGGATTTCGAGTTGGCATAAGTGAACAAACAGAACGCTTCCAGTTACCTGCGAGGTGGAGGCAAAGAAGGATAATTGATTAATGACTGTGATTATACCTTTATGTGGAAAGGCAATCACTCTAAAATATGTAGAAACAATGGCAGTCATCACAAATACCCATTGTCTTCCAAGTAAAATATTATAGTCAAGGGGTCCGTCAACAACCTCAACATCAATATTCATTGTTTTTCCCCCTAATTCAACATGCAGGTTATTGATAATACCACAAGGTTTATATGTTCTTCCATCAAAAGCCTTCAACGTCATTGATGATTGTGATAATCGCGGCGAGCCAAGTGACTTCCAACAGTTTAGAGACATAATGCACATAGACGATCCCTCATCAATAATAGTACGATGAACAAGGTGATTGAGAACATTTACTTGGATGGAGAATGCCAATTCTGCTGGTAGTTGCGGCACATAGCCTGTATGATTAAAGACGACAAGATTAGAATCAGTCGGACCAATTCCACCAATTGCCGACAATAAAGCCTGCTTCTGGGAGGGACAATTTTGTAATACCTCAAGAGTAGACATAGCTAAAGGGGATTGAGCCAAATCTTCAACTATATTATAATTTTGTGCAGCTCTTTCTCGAGGAGTATATGTCGATTTATTAATTACTCCCTTCGGTGGCTTAACTATCAATTCAGGAATAACAGTAGGTGGTACTAATTCATCAGATGGATTTTTTGTCAAGGTAGTAGGTTGATCAGTGGCCGGACTACCATAGTCTTTATTCCGTGTCGACACCAAAATATCTTGTGAAGGTTTTTTGGTGGATAACATTAACACTTGGGAACTAGGAGCTAGATCCGTAGCAACCAAATTTGTGTCTGGATTTGGAAATGGGTCTGTCAACACAGCTGATGCATGAGAAGTCTTGATGATTTTTGAGACTTCAGCACGGTGAGGAAAATACCTAAAAAGATATTCCTCGTTACATATTATGCATGGATAACGAGGTTTCTGTGGTCCTGATGGTTGATCATATGATCTTTCCTGCGAGTTAGAAGTTTTATTTTTCTTTGATTTCCCCTTTTTCTTACCTCCTGGTTGCTTATCACTTTTGCCTTTGTCAAATGACACGGCATTAATTTCGGAAGTAGGAGCAGGATCAGATGCAGTAGTGTAGGGTGTGTTTGCAGTGCCTATCAAGTCGTCTCTGGCATGAGAGTCCTTTATTGGAGGAGGAACATTGAAATTAGACCGCGACACATTTGGAATTTTTTCATAGAGCGTGCCAGACTGAGTGTAAATCAAGTTTAAATACTAGGCATGAGCGATAACTTGCTCTTCTGTGACGATGCCACCTTTAGCCACATCCTCAGTTATATATGGTAATAGGGACTTAATGAACCATTCAGCAAGGAGTTGATCGGGAACAAATTCCTTAACCATTCGTTGATGGCGATGCCACACATGAATATGATCTGAAATGTGAGTAGCATTAGTCTGTTTGAATTGGTAAAGAGTTTTGTTCCGGTTTCATATATGATCGGTAACTAGAAATGATTCAAAAAGACAGTAGCTAAGGTAGTGAAATTGTCGAAAGAAGCTCTAGGTAATTCAATGTACCATTTAGTAGCCGGACCTATGAGCGTATGTTGGAAAAGACGTAGTCGAATAGAATCATCATTCAAGAAATTTGATGAACACCATAAATCATAAGTCATGACATAAGTCGACAGATCTTCTCCAGGCTTTCCATTGAATTTAGGGATGTCAAAGCGTAATTTATGAGGTATCACCAGCCACCAAGGAGCATAATTTATAGGATCATTGGTTAACTGGTTTAAATCTGGTAATTCCAAGGTTGCAACAAAAGGAAACTGTCTATTAAGGTTAGGTTGAGCATAGCCAGGGTAATATGGAATTGCTTGGGCAACAGGTCTTTCAGCACCAGCATACGAAATCTATTGTTGGTAACCCAAATAGGGGTTGTTTTTCATGGCAAACGCTTGAGAATTATGTTGACCAAAACTTGGATATGATACTTGTTGAAATGAAGTTTGAGGAATTTGCGCCTGTGGCTTCCAAGGGATATGTCCACCAAAATTATAACCCAAATTAGTATAAGTTGAATTAGGTTGATATGTATAACCAGGTTGCATTTGTGACACCCCATATAATGGTACACTAGCTTGTGAATAAATAATTCCTGATACAGGTTGTTGTAAATTAACCAAAGGATTTTGAGTCTGTGGACCCAACATTTGATGATATTGAGTTGAAGAGCTCACCTGATAAGGTTGATGTACAAGATTTTGATTCTGTAATAGGGTTATAGATGTATTAACAAGTGGTAATGAAGTGGGTGTAACAGGTTGAACTGGTTGATACGATTGTACAACCGTTTGTGGTTGGATAGGCAAAGTGGGTTGCCATTAACAAACATTCATGTCAACATTAGTTTGACCAAAAAGTGAGTGAGTATTGTCATATTGGGTGACCAAAGGTTGCCCCCCAGCATAAGGAGGATAATAAGACGGAAAATATTGTTCCTCGAATGCTGGGAGTCCAATTGATATGGTACTTAAAGGAATTGACCCATAAGGACCGACTTGATATTTCCCTGATGATGGATGTAATGATTCAATTTTTTTAGTACTAACTATAGGACTACCAGTTAAAACACCAGATGATGACATTGGCAAAGACCATGAACATGAAGGTGCACCAAAGAAAGTGTCAGGTAATGATTTGTAACCTATTGGGATCAAAGGACCACTGTGCAAATATGACTCTGCTGAGGTTGTGGACATCGACGGAGTAGCGAGGGTAGGAGCTGACGTAATTGGAACAGCAGACCGAACCAAAGATGCTAGGTGTATCAGGTTGTGGGATTTCCTCAATCGCGATTAAACCAGGAGGAAGAACTTCACCGTCAGGCCTAAAATATATTTCAGACGGTTGACTGTGCGATATGGGAGTTTCAATAGCTACAAAACTTTGTGGGATGACCAAGGTAGGAACAACTTCCGATTGTTTGACTTCAGGATTCAGATGTGTTGGCAAAGAAGAGATAGGATCTGGATCAATTTGTGATTGAACAATGTCAGGTCCAAGAGGTATGGTCTCAACGATTGAATGGATCATGACCACGGGTAGCTGTGAAGACTCTGTTTCGACAACAGTAAACGAACCGTAATGTGTGGAAACAATTCGAGCTAACTCTGGGTTAAAAGATGATGTTTCGCCGGAGGTACAAATTGTACTTGATTCGGCATATCGTGATCGCCTTCGCCTACCAGAAGTAACTTCCAATGGTAAAGGTGGTTTTAAATCTAATCTATGCAAACGATGGGGGATAGGATTGTGTTCTTCAATGATTACTGATTTATTTTATCCAAAAACAAATAAAAAAAAAGAGGGTAATGCTAGGCAGAAGGGTTTACCAAGAAACTGTGAACTATAGAATAACTCCTGGCGAACCAAGAAGTACAGGCAGGTAATCTCCCTGAATGTTGTGTTCGGTGTATCACAAACTGAAGGCGGCCGGCTCAGTTCACTATGCATGGATAGCACCTAAAAATTTTCCTCCCAAATATACCGAAGGTATGTGGAGGTCCAAGTCTGTATTAGTGTTGTCTGATGTGAAACTACACAGTGAAAGCACCCCTTTATACTTATTGTACTGTAACACCGCTCTATATACCCGAAATTACGTGGACAAGCTACGATATACTTACATATGTGGAGTGAGGTATCACACTCGAAATGTATCATAGACAAGTTAATGACAACTGTTATGTTTTACAATGCCGGAACACGTCTCTAGCCTACACCTTCTAAATGTTATCGTTAAGGTTCCAAAGCGTTGTTAAGTAAATTGAGATTTATTTTATGTTGATCTTGCTTAAAAATTTTCCTTTCAAAGGTTCACCATGATGATGTGTTTGAAATTCCTAAAATGCACCTAAGAATGATAATCAAACTTTCACTTTCATCTTTTTCAATGAAGAACCTAACTAATAAGGGAAGAGAGCAAATAATATGAGAGCAAATAAATCAATGAATCTCAAACTAAATGCATATTTCGTAATGTTCCTTTTGCAAAAACATGCAATCCTACATGCAAATGTAAGTTTTTCTTTTCAGTTTCCTTAATGTTCTGAATATAGAAAAGAAACTAGGTGCACTAGAACAATAATTCAAATTCTTTTTACTTTCGAGAAATGAAGAATATAAACAACAATTTCTCTTTTGAAGGAAAAATGAGGATTTCAACAACAATTTCTCCTATCAAGGAAATGAAGATTTTACGACAATTTCCTATTTCGAAAGCAAATGATTCTTAATGCGACCATAAAAAATACTTTGAAATCAACTTGTCAATGATAAAGAAAAACTTTTATAAACAAACATTGAACAAATTTTCAACCAAAGGAGGAAGAAGTATATAGATTCACTGGTCAATTAAGCATCAAAATTTTCAGAACACAACAGCAAACAAAACTGAATCAAGTTGCAAAGTCAAATTCAAGGAAATTTGGTCACTTTCAGGAGTCAACGCAGTCTCCAAGGGGAGACAGTGCTCTGCAACATAGGCTTGGAAGGGAGACAGTGCTTTGCAAAGCACTGTGTCCAATCTAAGGGTGCGTTGGGCGCATTCAACAAAGAAAAATATATTGTTTAACTCACTGTATTTGCAAATTAAGTTCTAAAAAAGTTTAATATTTATGTGAAAGAACTACTAGGTGGATAAACAAAGAAAATTAGAGGCTTAAACACCTAGATCTAAGAGAAATTCTCCCCAGTGGAGTCGCCAATTTGTTGGGCCAAAATTGTAATCTATCGATAAATTACGTTTCCCTAGACAGGTGCTAGTCTAGAAAAACAGGTGAAAGACTATACAACTATTTCTCCTAACTCAGAACAGATACACAGAGAGGATTGGAGGCTTACTTATTCAGTCGCTTCCAAATGGCTCCTTTTGTCACTTCCACTGCAGCTCAAATTCAAGCCGTTTGTGAGTTGAATGCTTCCTGCAAGAAAGAACACTGAAATAGTAGAAGATGCAATAATATAGATATATATTCAAGTTAGCTAAATTAGTAAAGAATAAACCATATACATCAACTAAGATCTTGCAATATGGAAAATCAAAGCCAATACAGATGCGTATAGGGAAAAATAAGCAGTATTCTTTATTGATAATAGAAGGAGAGGTTACAACCAAATGATTGATTTGAAGTGACCCTTACAACAACGATCCAAAGCCTCATCACAGTATAAATCTCTCCAGCAGTATCTTCACAAATCAAACTCTCAATTGAAAATTCTCCAGCATTTCTCTACTCAAATTCTTCCTTCTCAAACACTGAGATCTGTGTTCAATTTATAGATGAATTGTAGGTTGTTTTTCAATCAATAACTTTCCAAAAAGAGGCAAGACATGTTTCCATTCATGTAGATTTCAAATGGACACTTGGATCCGAAGCTTGACACATGTGAACTCTTCTAGAAGGCACTGGCCAAGTGGAGATTCCAGAACAATGAGAATTTCACGCCCAATGTGACCAACGCATCTTTGAATGTCGGGAAGTTCTTTGAATAGAAGCCTTGTATGGGGCTACCTTAATATGCAATGCACTTAGGCCCCTTAAATCCCGCGTTGGTGAGCTCTCATATGTTATACAATAAGCTTCAAACCATGGAAAGCTTTGCCTTATGAAATTATTGTTTGATTTGTCTTGTTTTCTGTCTTAGAGAATATAACAACTGAAATGATAGGGAATGATAGACCCTTGATCATCGGTCCTAGAGGTGATGCCCAGTTAACCAAGTCATTAGGAATGGTGCCCAAATTGACCTATAACACACATAGATAACAAAAATTCACAACAAATGCATATTCAACCAACATGCATTAACAATGAACACATCTTGACAACAACATCATCAACTTCTATGTGACAACACAATTGTAACAATGACTAATGGAATGCATACATAACAAGCACATAGACCAGAATCATAATGAATGCATATGCAACCAACATGTATGCACAACAAATTCCGCCCATCCAGTCCAAGGATTGAACCATGCTCTGACACCACTCTATAACACTCTCCTCCCACATTTACCCAAGCTAACCTATCCATCAAGGTAAACATGTGACAAAGAGTTACTATGATATGATTCAAATCACCAAGTATACTTAAGGAAGTGGAATCGACAAACCAAAACCAAACTAACATTTCTTAGAAGCAACATGATCCCCATGGCTAACCAACCACTTCAGGTGATCAAACCCTAAGTTAACCTACTCTTTGATTGATATAGAACCCCATTAGCACCCATACCAAGCCCTCAATGCGACTAAAACCCTCCAGTCACATGCACATCATCTAAATCCATGTGAATACATACTTTTGTAGGTAGTTTTTTTCTAGTGACTCTAGATTTAGAGCCACTTTTTTATGGCTAGGACTCATGCCTCTACCCAAAACTTGATGAAACTCTCAAAAAGGATAAATCACAATAGGACAAGGCCTCTAGTGCAAAACTTGAACAAGTACTTAAGCTGACAAGGGCTAGCCATGACCAACATTATTTCAAACACATCATGAACATGTAATCTACACGTCGTATAAACACATATGAGCATAGGGACTTTATACTTATTTGAGAATCATACAGAGGGACCTATTCCCTCTCATAATAGCTTCAATATCATCTATTACTTCATGCATTCATTAACATTTCATTTAAAAATAAAAACAAGATGACGACCATAACTCAATTATGTCATAAACCATACTTATAACTAGCATATAACCAAAAGATCTACAATGGTATAACAACCATTGTAACCATATAATAACCAATGAATTTACACATAATACACAAGAGGAAAAAAACATTTATTAACATATGAAAAATAAAACTAGATCAGGGACTTCCACGTACCACCCAACCATAGATTGGACTGAACTAAATCTTTCTTTCAGCCAATCACCCTCGTGTCATATTCCAAGCATAAATGTGGGACTTACAACAAAAAAACTAGGGCTTCCTCAAGCTTTATTGCAATCTACCAAGGGATTCCTAGACCCAATCCCTCATATATACAACCAAGATTTACCGCAATCCTGCCAATGGATTCCTAGGCCCAAACAAGAAACACACACTACCAGGATTTATCGCAATCCCATCACATACCGATATAGGGATCACTAGGTCTATACAAGCATGGATGAATATGAATCTCTCCACCTAAATCGTTATGAATTTGTCTATCCTTCACCCTATAGGATTTACTGTATATCTCTCCATTCACCGATCAAGGATTCCTAGGCCTTGTGTTTCCTCTTGAGACCACCCTACTAAGTTTCGAAATGATCTGGCAATCCAGCTCAACCAAGTAAGAGAAACCCCATCGCACCATGATTATATGTAAATAGAAAGGCAAGGATAAAAACCATTGTCACACATGGAAATACCCATGCCTATGATAGCAAGAGAACTAAATACACACATGCATGTACCATGCATTACAAAACTTGCAAGGAAATCATGCATGCAACTCGATATCTGCAATTAATCTCGTTGTAGCATCTTGATCCAAATATTCCTTGCTTGATCTTTTCTTTCCTTTGCCTTATTTTTCCTTCCTTTTCTTTCCTTCCTCTAATTCTAGAGTTCTCCAAGAATTATCTAAGTGTGGAAGAGTGTGTGTGAGAGAGAATAGAGGAGCTCCAAGTTAAAACTGACAAAAGGTTGTGAACTGATTCTCATAAGCCTTTTTATTAATGAAGCCTATAATTTCTTCAATTTTCCATTATTTTCCTCCTCACATGAAACCTGTAACTTTTCACCTTCCTTTTCTCCTAATTTCCTTTATTTTCATAAATAAAATATTCATAAATGCCTCTTTTCATTTTCAATTCCTTTTCCATTGCCTTTTCCAATTACCTTAGCCAAAATAAACCAAATGACCACCCACTGGAATGTTTTTACCAACATTCAGCTTGGAATATGTGTCTCATGACCTTCCTCTTATATTTACTTTATTACCTTTTTTACATGAACTTTTAACCTAGGGTTGTTACAGTTAGTACATGTAATACCCTTGCCTGAATTTAACCCTAACCTCCCTTTTTAATTCCTCCATTAATAATTCCCATACCTAAATTTTTAGGCTATATATTATACCTCCCAAGGGCCTACTCAAAAACCCTCATATGATGAATGCCAGTATCTATCCTCCCTGAGGGAATAGAGATGTGCTTTTAGGGCTTATTCATACCCTCAACCCTATGTGGATAGGTAGATGGATTACCTAAGGGACTATGGAAATATTATTTGGTTCTAGAAAAAATATTTAGAAAGGCACCTTTCCCATTATAAGAACCCAAATTTACTTTGGACTAGGAATTGAACACCAAATTTCTACTTTGAGAGGAACAATTGAAAAAGTGAGATTTTTTGGATCCTTACCTATGAAAGGGGACTGCAAGTTGTTAAGGTAAGTCGTCCATCAAATCCAATATAATCCAGATGGTGAAGATGATATTGTAATGAAGCCACATCACTTCCTCCAAGATATATAATCTATCACCCTTAGATTCTATTTTATTTCCTCCACCAATAGTTTTCTTCATTAGGGTTTTAGTTGAATATGTAGGAGACATATGTTTTACCCCTCACTTTGTTATCATTAGAGTTATTCTTTTATTTTAAACGAAAGAGTGATAATGAAAAAAAAAATACCAATAAACACAACATCTCCAATACTGAAAAGGGAGGCCAATATAATATAAGGGTTGATAAATTTCAACATCCCCAATCTTTAAAATAATCTACTCTGCTATAAATTTATGGAGGTAAATTCCAACTAAAATATGTGCTAACCATTGTCCTGGACTCTTTAATATATATGTGTGTATACATATATATATATATATATATATATATATACCCCAAGGTACTCTCAGAGCTTTAATATCTCTAATGACAAAAACTGCATCCGTAAGCGTAACAATTTAACCCACATTGAGGTTGACATCATATTTTTTTTATTTTGTGTCAAATTAAGGTCACCATCATTTCAGTGATAATGGTGCTAAACCCAAATGCTAAATCTTGCCTAAAACATTTCCCACATATGAGCTCAAGCAGAGATAGAAATATAACCATCCTTTGGAAAAAAGAAAAAATTGATGGAGTATTCCTCTACAAAAGTTCCTAGTTTAACCATAACCACTCCTGCAAGGGCTTATCACCCATTCAATGCTTGTGACAATGACTCGACAACACCAACTCAATGATTTTAACCACTTTGTTAAATTTATCCTCTTATTATAAAACTAGGTTTATAGGGTCATTGTATTTGATAATGCATTTTTTCGTTCTCAAGTTACCATTTATCATTTTCTTTCAACATATCCCCCACAATTGCTTCATTAATCAACTGCAAAAGTTTCATAAGTTTTCATATAGATTGGACCTTAATAGTATTTCTAATATTTGAAATGAAGATCAATGTCCAATAAAATTCATTTATTTCATGTTTTCTTTGATTTGATAGAAGGATATAGAATGGTATCAATATAATGCTAATCTTCTGCAAGCACTGAAAAAAATCCCCCAAGCTCTAACTCAACTATATACACAACCCTATAATCCATTCAAGTTCCTTTACACATTCTAACACATGTTCATCATTAGTTCTTGCATAAAGGATTTTGGCCACATTAAGAGTGGTTTTAATGTTTCCTCCTCAAGTATAAATGACCCAAAGGATGAAAATTTGTGGGAGTCAACTCATACCTCACTAGGAAAGACTTTCACATAAGATCATCCATATTTGATAGGCCTCACAAGGTTGAAATTATTGTACATAAACTCATCCTCCAAGCTATAATCCCTAGAAACCCTACAGAATCCTCATAATCTATTAGATACTTATTTTATTGTCCCTATAACATGAGGTTCGCATCTGCCTAAGAAACCCACGATATCAAAATTCAACCCCTTAGCGTAGATTGATGCCCAGGGAACATGGTCCACTCAATAAATGAGTTTTGGGTGCCATGTCAAGTTGTGAAAATAATTTCACATAACATGGGCTTGCCCAAGACATTCGGTAGGGACTTCATATGAGTGTGCAAGATATGGGACCAAAATTGGGGGTTTCCACTATCATGTATACATGAGTGGATCAAATGTGTGATGAGGGGCACAACCAACACAATGGAATAGTTAGCTTGGTGACATGTGATAAGGGAATTTTATTAGACTGAGTTGGCATGAAATGATGGGTGTGTTGGAATGAATGAATGGATGAATGAGCATGGGGGGGGGGCGAGATGCAAGGTCATCATGTCGACTAATACACAAGATGACAGAGGAAGGAAAATTTGTGTGCCTCATAATTTCCACATCTATGGGACAGGTCGCGTACACCTCCTATATATATATATATGGGAGATTTCAGTGGATATAAGCAGAGACAAGATGGAATTCACACAACATAGTCTATGATCAAGACAAATCGAGCAAGTCGTGAACCAAGATCACATAATGAAAGAAGAGAAGAGCATGCCATAAGTCTGATGTCAGCCATGCCTTTACCTATAAGAAAAAGGTGTGCATACCTCGGTTCTTTGCGAAACCAAATTTTATTTCACTGAAGTGTTGCAAGAATGCTACCATAGTTGAATTTTTGGGATGGAATTTGGGTTTTATGATCACCAAAATTTTTTGGATTTCATAAACAATTTGATGTTTTCCCTAATGAGGCCATGTGGTGGTTTTGTCAATTTTTGCACATGTTTTCCCTTGATGTAAAAGAGCTAAGGGGATGTTCATTGTAAAACTTTTCCATTTCTTATATTATGTTTTGAGGTATTAGGAAAGTGATCCACCCATCTTATAGTTGTCTCTTGCATATGTGCTTTGGATTTGCAATTTTACATGTATTGAAAATTGGTTAAGTATAAATTTTCACAATTAACTTGAAAAAATAAGAGTAGGTGTAGTTCAAGTCCAAGTACACTAAAGTTTTGAAATACCTTGGGAAGAACTATCATTGGTGTTACATGGCTAGAGGATGTCCAGAGCTTGAGCTTGGACATAATTCTCTAGTGGCATGAGAAGTGTTATTATAGCTAATTTGCGGAAGACATTGAGATGATCTTCACCATTTTCACTCTCATGATAGGTCGTATTAGATTAGAATAATTGTATGAGCCAAAAAGAAGTTAATATGATATATCAAGATTTGTGGTATGATAGGTATGTTGAATCATTGTTGTTCTCATTACATTGATGCATTATGCATGAATATCGGAGCCTTCAGAGAGAAATATGGTGGATACATGTGAAGGTTATTTTTTATGGACTTGAAGATCTATAGTAGGATGGTCCAAGCACTTGTGGACACGGGTGCATCACACAATGTCAGGGACAAGTGTGGAAAGGGAATTGGGGTCAAATACTACCACAAGTAGGCTTGTAGAAAAAGCATTAAACTCCAAAGCAAAGCCAACCAATGGGATTTCCTCATTGGTTCAAATACAGGTAGGTGATTTGAGTGTATGTACATATTTCACAATCAAGAAGATGGATGATTTTGAGGTGATATTGGGCTAGATGTTTCTCAAGAGGAACAGGATCATTCTGATGCCACATTTAGATCAATGAATTTTCTTTGTTGTGTAGAAGATATGTATTGTACACATGATAGCGTAAAATATAGAAGGAAAGGTGCAACATGTGTCTACATTGAGTATGAAAATGCCAATATGGTGCCCAATATCATAGCTATATGCCACAATGCTTAGAGAAAAAGAAAAAATTAGAGTGGGGATGCCTTTTGCACCATAACTTTATAACCTATTGGATGAGTATATGCACTATATGCGAGATGCTTTTCCAAAAGTGCTACCACCTAGGTGCACTATTAACCATTGTATAGAGCTAGAGCCAACACTGTATCCATTGGTGAGAAATCCCTATTGATTTTTAGGTCTAGAGTTGGAATATGTGAGATGCTATTTGATATATTTGATTAATGCAAGTTTGATACATTCTTCAAGGTCTCCAATTGGTGATTCAGTTCTATTCCAAATGAATAAGGACATAAGGAGTTTGGATGTGTCTTGATTACAGATACTTGAACAAGAAGACATAGAAGTATAGATATCCACTACTGCTTGCATCATATTGCTTTGACAAGTTGGTGAAAGCTAAGGTATTTATGAAGTTGGACATGAGAAAAGGATATTACCAAGTTCATATTACAAAAGGGGTTGACGTGAAGATGCCCATGGCAATGAAGTATGGGAGTTTTGAGTTCTTGGTGGTGCCATTAAGCCTATGTATCATCCCAACGACCTTTTTCACATTGATTAATGATGTTATTAATCCCTTCTTGGAAAATTTTGTATAAATATACTTTTATGAAATCATTGTGTATAGAGAGAACAAGAAGCATTTGGAAAGAGTCTTCAAGGCACCGAGGTAGAATCAATTGTACTTGAAGAAGTCAAAGTGATTGTTTGCACAAGAGGAGATACAATTCCTTCATCGTGTGGTAGTTCATCCAAGTATCAACATGGATCCTATGAAGTTTAGAGCGATCAAAGATTAGGAAGAGCCATATAATGTGGATGATATGAGAGTCTCCCTAGGGATCACTAACTACTACAAGAAATGTGTGGAGGTTTATTCCAAGGGTGTTTCTCCCCTCACCAATTTGTTGAAGAAGAAGATGACATGGTGATGGATGGGGAAGAGCAGGCTTGCATTCAAGGAATTAAATTGTGGGATTGACATAACACCTATAAAAAGCTATTGGACATTGAGTATTCATTCAATGTATATAAAAACTATTTATATTTTTCCATCGGAGGTGTTTTGACCCAAGAGGGGTATCCATTAGCTTTGGAAAGTCACAAGTTACAAGATCGGGAGAGGGGGTGATGAACTCATGAGAAGGATATGACTATTGTTTTGAATTGCCTATGAGCTTAGAGGAACTACTTGTTGGGAAACCTAATTTTGGTCAACATAGACAACATTGTAATTATTTATTTAGACCTCAACATAATTTGTCCCCAAAGAAGGCACGTTGGAAAGTTTTATTGGTGGAGTTTTACATGACCATTGAGTATATGCCAAGGTGACTCAATGTTGTGCCATATGCCTCAGGAAAAAAGGCTTAGCTTGTTTCAATTGAGGAGGAAGTTTCCTATATCATATGGGAGTCAGTTTTAGGTTTTGGAGGAATTGCAATGCAATATTCATGATGGGTTATAAGTGTATCAAAAAAAAAATAACATTATGAAGCAGGTGAAGGAAACCGAGATGGGGAAATTTGCAGTTCATGATGGAAAATTGTATTTTAGCGAGTACATATATGTTCCCAAGATAGGTAGAAAATGAAAGGAGCTCTTGAAGGAATTTGATTACTCATATTGGGTTGGCTACATAGGAAAACAAAGAACATTTACATTGTTGGAGAGAGGATAATATTAGGTACGTACAAGGTGATACGTTGAGGAGTATGTACAAAATTGTATCATGTGTCAACAAGGAAAGCCTAAAACTAGAATGAAAATAGGTCTATTGCAACATTTATCGACTCTAGAGAGGTTATGGGTGAGGGCATCTTTTGACTTCATTTCCAAACTATCGATGTCACAAGGGTAAAATGGGATTATGCTTGTGGTAGACAATTTTTCCAAGTATGTTATCTTCATTCTAGTGAAGGTGTCTTATGGAGTAAAGGAGGTGGAAATTTTTTTTTCCAGGAACAGTATGAGAATTGGGGTCTTCTATTGAGCAATGTGTTAAAAAGGGATATGAGGTTTACTAGGAAGTTTTGGACATATTTTTTCAAGTTTTTCAATACAGCATTGTTGCACATTTATAGATTTCATCCACATATGAATAGGAAGAAAAAACATATCAATGGTCTATTAGAGGACTAATTAATACACTTCATGAGAGTTAATCAAATGTATTAGTCATATTTTTGGATGTTGCATGATTTACTTACAACTTGCTGAAGAGTTCAGTGATGAATTAAAGTCCATTCAAGCTAACCAATGGGAAGCTACCCATGATGCCACATTTGGTTTAATAATTGATCGATATGCAAGTTGCAGTAAAGTAGGTGTAAAAAGAAGGTTAGGAAGTTTTAGCTGTTCCATAGTCTGTCTACTCATAATGTTGATAGCAGCCCCTAAGTCAATCAATGTGTTTGGAATTTCTATCCCATTTATATGTGTCTTGACAATTGGACTTTCTGGATCTACATACTTCTGCATGGTAATTTTTCCCATCATAATATCTGCAATCTTTCCTACCAGGTGGATTCTTCTTGTGTCTTTTAGTTTCCTTCCTGGTCTTTTGAAACTCAACTCCTTTATGGTTTTTGCTAGAATAGGAATCTCTCGAATGGCTTGTAGCAAGGGAATATTGATACAAACATTCTTCAATTCATCTAGAAAATCATAGTTAGGCAACAATATTTGTTTTTCCACCCCCTTGTCAATTTGTAGTCTTTCAGGAAAAGGAGGTGTAGATGAAGATGCAGGTTGCTCAACTATAGGAGTTGTGGGTGTTAAATTTTCTTTCTCTTTTTGAATGTTTGAGTTTTGAAGAGATGATTCCTCAGAACCCTTATTGGCTTTAAGAGAGTCCTCCTCAGAGGTATCTTGTTCTTGGACATCTATAGAAGGTTTTTCTAAAACTCTACCAGATCTGAGTTGTACATCATTGAGAGGAACAATCATATAGGTAGGAAATTGTTGTCCTTCTATCATGTAAGTATTCTGAGGATTTTTATTGTTAGGATTTGGAAATGGCTGAGCTGGAAGTTGATTTGTCTTTTGTTGGAATGGAAGCATGAGTTGAGGATTTGGATTTTTTTGAGAAGGTTGTTGTTGTGGAAATGGCAATGAAAGTTGTGGATTTGGGTTTGGAAGTTGTGGAGTTTGTTGATTTTGAAAAGATGGAGGATATTGATAAAATTGAGCAAATCTCCCATAAGGATTTTGCATCCCTTGTACCCATGGCTGATATGGATTTTGATGTGGGGGCCAAGGTTGTTGCCAAGGATTCCAATTTGGTGGGGTTTGAAGATTCATAGGGTTGTTAAACCCTTGAGTTTGTTGTCCCTGCCAAGGTCTTCTTGCAACAAAACAGAGAGATTCTACCGAATTTGGGTCTTCTTGAAAAACAGCTTTGAGTCCAGGAATTGAAGGACAATCCTTGATCTCATGATTCTCTGAGCAAATCATACATGTTTCTACAACTTTTGCATCCAAGGGACATTCCCTTAAAACATGTTTCTTCCTACATTTCGGACAAAAGATGGCTAGAGCATCTGTTTCTGCTTTCTGCTTGTTTTTGATTTTAAGGGTGTCTAGTTGTTCACTAAGGCTCCCTAAGATATCAATTTTGAGTTCATCAAGCATATTACCAATCTCTGCCCTACTTACTGATCCAATTGCAGATTTGTTAGCCCTAATAAGAGAAGGATCCCTAGGCCCTTTTCCTGTTTTAGATTTTCCTCTTGAGAGATGGACACATAGTTCTGTTATGTCACGAAGTGGAAGTTGAGAAATGTATCCTTTCCCCATCATGTTTAAAATATCTATCCATTCATCTCTAATGGATTTTAATATGAGGGCTTTCAAGGTTTCATCATCTAAGTTGCTCATCTTTTCTCTTTTCAAGTTGTATTGAAATTTTTCAAGTAAATCTTCCAAATTTTCATCTTCTTTTTGCATCATTTTGAATACCTCATCCTTGTGATTGGTGGGCATACAATAGTCCAAGTATCTATCCAAAAATGTTTGTTTCATATTATTCCAAGTCCTAATAGATTAGGTGGCTAATCCCATGAACCATTTAAAAGCGGCTCCCTTCAATGTTGAAGGAAACTGCTTGATTTTTTTAGAGTCTTCCATATAGTCATAGGTTCAGCACACGACTTCAAACTCAAACAGAAATGTTTCAGGATCCTCACTTCGCAATCCATAAAAGTTGGGGAGGACATATGGTGAGATGTTTTTCATTGTTGTATGATTTTACTCATCAACTATAGGGAATCTAAACAAGTTGTCTCCTTCCCTATTTCTTCCATTATTACCTTCACCATTGTTGTCTCCATTGTTTCCTCCTCCTCTACCTCTACCTCTACCTCCAAATCCATCTATTATTTCCTCTGCCATGATAGTTTCTTTAGATTCCTCAAATTCCTCTGGTTCTTCTATCAAACAGGTGTTGATATGTCTCCCGTGATTTAGAAACGGCCACGCAAATCTCCACGTGATGAGAAACAAAGTTCTGTCACCGTGGGACTCTTTGGTTGACCACCACTTGGCCACCTTTGACCATAGCCTTCTTAGGTGAATTCGACCGAGCCAATAGGACACGATCCATGTCCATGTCATTTCTAACTTGCCCATGTGGCTCGATTTGCCTGAAGACACCTGCAATATAGACTTTAACAAAATGGCTGCGGAAAGTTGCAGCAGCTGCGGAAAGTGACAAGATTCCGCAGCTAAATGAGCAAAAATCTAAATCAAACAGCAGACACAAAACATAGTTAAAAACCATTTTATATGCTCTTTTACAATTAATATGCAATGATATTGATGACTTAGAAGGTCCAGGTGAATGAAAAAGGTCTAGAAAGGTGTATAAGAAAGATGCAGATTTGAGACTCAACATACCCCCACTGTGAAGGTGTTGCATGCCCTCATGCAACCAAAATTTTGATAATCCTTCTTCAATTCATATGCCTTGACACTTCAGCTAGTACATCCAGTCCTCTCCTCCTCTTCCTTGGTGCTGCTAACATCCTGGGCTTTTTCATCAAGCATCTGAATTTGATATTAATCAGTGCTCTGCTTAACTTCTGGCATTTCTTCTTCAATTTCCTATTCTTTTTCTTCCATAGTCCCAGATGTAGCATGGTATTGTCATGAATGATCTTTTCCAGTTTTCTTTGTTCCTTCAATTCCTCATTTTCATTTTTAATGTGTCTATTTAAAACCTCCAACTCAAAGACTTTTTGTTTCAATGATTGGACTAGATCTTCTTGTGCTGTGTGAGGCTGAGTGGATGAAGTACTGGGACCCGTGGCTGCTTTTTATAAAGATTCTATATAATCATACACTTCTTACTGCTTTGGGTCTATCTCAGGTGTCATTTTCATTGGGTTTTCCCCAAAATTCCGTGGAGGAGAATTGTTTTCAAAATCTGGCTGAGAAGGGCTCATGTCAACGTCTGGCTGAGAATGAGATGGACTATGTTCAATGTCTGACTGAGAATGAAATGAACTATGTTCAATTTCTGACTGAGAATGAGATGGACTATGGCCAGATGGAGTTTGTTCAGATGTTTCTTCTCCCAAATCAATAAAATGGGGTCCTTTCGTTTGTGTTTTCCTCAACTTCCCTTTAAGTCTGGAACTTCTTCTTACACGCTGTGGACTACTGTCTTTTTGATTTTGTTTTCCTTTCCCTCTTTTTTTGGCCATAGATGACTGTTCCTAAAGGTGAACTAGTCTCTCAGATAACACTTGATGATCTTCTTCTGAAGAAGGAGTTTGATGCATAGCCTCAATGCTTTTTCTCTCTTTTGATTTTATTGGCTTTTTACCCTTGGTTTCTTCCTTCCTCCTTTTTGACAGTCTCTCTTCTCTACTAGTTCTTTCAACTGTAGTAGTAGGAGTACTTTGAGTTTCATCATTTGTTCTTCTTCTCCTACTCCTTCTTGATGTACTGCCTTCAGGAATTTCTTAGGGTTCTTCAAAGAAATTTCTAATAAAAAATTGTTCCCATGTGTCCTTTTTCTCTTTTAGCTGTTTTTCAATCAAAATTTTCACAAGACCATGGTGATATAAATGTGGTTCTACGTCCCCTAAATGCTTCTGAACGGTCACAGACATATTTTTCAAACTATTTAATAAAAATTATGGCAGATTGAGGGTCTGGTTGTCTAGAAAATTCATCAGCAGTCGGGTATGATACATATACATTGACCCAAAATGGCCCTCACAGGTGATAAAGTTTTGAATAACTAACAGCAAAGTAGCCCACTACTCTTTCAAAGCATGAACAGGAATTCCCCTTTTGAAAATAGTTACATCCATACCTGTTTTATGTAGGATTACTCTCCAGGCTTCATCACTAATACTTGTGTTTTTGAACCAGCGTTCACCTTCTTAAGGAAGTTATGTGGCAGTTGCTATGGATGCCTCATTCACCGTAAATTTTAGGTCTCCAATCTCTACCTCCAGGCCATTGAAATACCTTGCAAAAGCTTTTGTCACCTCTTTATGGTAGCCTCTAAACTTTTGGATAAACCGCAGCCACTTTGCCTTTTTCAATATATCCCTGACTTGTGGGTATCCTTCCATGAATTTAGGTCCTTCTGGTTCTTTTCTCAACAACTGACCCATCCTTCTTTCTGCTCTTTAAAACTTGTCTGCGTGAGGAGGGTTCAATGGAGGTAAGACGGCGAAATGAGCGGAAATGAGCACGATGACTGTAGGCAGATATCAGAGAATGGGTATATAGACTGTAGTGTAATAGAGAACAAATGGGGTGAAGCGGAACAGAGAAGGGTTATGTGAGCACAGTGGAAATGCAACTGTGAGATCAATAGAACAGTAGGAGAAGTATAACACATCCAAAATTTATTTAAAATTGGGTGGCTGCAAAGTAAATGTAAGCACGTTTATGCAACGGATATGGATTTTATGCGGCTGAAAGAAGCCGTAGTCAAATCAACCACGTTTCATCATCACAGGTGGAGTATCGGAGTATGAGTGAAGATCGGAGGCTCGATTATGGGACCGTTTGAAAATGAATGCAAGGATTGTGGGAGGATCATATAGAGATCGTGGAATGGTTACGGAGTTTATCAATAAAATCATTGCATATAATGGAGCTATGGTTTATAACTATATAAAAATGTGCTTGAATGCCATTTGAAATAAATTTTTACTCATACCTTGGAATTCTTGCCATTTTTCCTTGGTCTTCAATTAGTTGCTCCTCATTGATATCTTGAATGCCCCATGTCTTCATAATTGGTCTTCATACCTACATTTGATTTCATGATTGTGGAAATAACATCTGGCTGTACATTCTTTTGAAAAACAGAGTGGTAGCTGCAGAATCTGCTTCCGGCTGCGGAAACTGGTGTCAGCTGCGGAAACAGGTGTTAGCTGCGGAAACTGACACAACTATTATTTGGGTGAATGGAAATAGATGGATGGTAACTGAATGAATGAAAATGGTCATGAAAGAGAATTTTATTGGTGAAATGAAATGAAATAGATAAAATGAAGTGAAATGGAATGAAGTGGAGTGAAATGAAGTGGAATGAAGTGGAATGGAATGGAGTGGGTGGTCACAAAACTTGTGAAATGAAAGAGAGATTTTTTTTTGGAAAATATAGGGTGTCAGGTGTTCCTGATTTTCACCCTACATTTTATGTATAAGACTGCCAATCAATGATTGGTTTTCAGGCTTATACAAAATTATTATTATTATTATTTATTTTTTTATTTTTTTAACTGAAAGGAACAAAAGTTAGGCTGGTGGAGAAGAAGAATTCTTTTGTACCAGCCTGATTGCAGAATTTTCTTGAAACATTTTGACAAATTCCTCTTTTGAGAGTGGCTTATGATAGACTTTTAATCTGTGGCCATTCACAATAAGAGGAGTTTGAAATTCATCAATGGTCTTGATTCTTACCGCTCCATTGCTAAAGATCTTGTCAATCTCATATGGCCCAAGCCAATGAGTCCGAAATTTTCCTTTAAAATCTTTAAACTTGGAATCAAATAGCAATGCCCAATCTCCTTCTTGAAACTTCTTCTCTTTGATGTATTTGTCATGCCATTTAGCTCTTTGATATTGAACTAGATCAGTTCTTAGAATTGCCTCTTTTCTGATCTCATCTAGCTCATTCAACTGCTCCATTCTATGCTTTTGAGCTTCTGATAAATCCATCCCCAACTGAACTGCTATCTTGAAGGTCTTGACTTGGAACTCAATGGGGAGCAGGACTTCTTTCGCATAAACAAGTTCATAGGGAGAATGTCCTGTTGTATTTCTCCATGTAGTTCTGTAGGCCCACAAGGCTTCAGAAAGCCTTTCTGCCCAATCTCTTCTATGTAGATGAACAGTTTTGGTGATGATACTTTCGAGAACTTTGTTTGTAGACTCCACTTGACCATTTGCTTGCGGATGGTAAGGAGTAGATCTTCTGTGCTTGATTTTGTATTCTTCCATCAACTTCTCCACCAAATTGGATGTGAATTGGCTTCCCTGATCTGTCACAATTTCTCTTGAAACACCAAAGCGAGTAAAAATATCCTCATAAAGAAAATGAACAACTGAATTTTCAGTAGCAGATACTAATGCTTTGGCTTCTACCCATTTAGTAACATAATCAGTACAAACCAATATATACTTATTTTGTTTAGATGGTGGATTAATAGGTCCAATGAAATCTAAAGCCCATTTTTCAAAGGGTTCAATGAGTACATGTGTTTGCAATGGCATTTCATTTGAAAGGGTAGGTTTCCCTACTCTTTGGCAGCTGTCACACCTTTTGACATATTGTTTTACATCTTTGAAGAGGGAAGGCCAATAATATCCTAAAGAGAGGATTTTATAGGCCGTCCTTTTGTCTGCAAAGTGTCCACCGCATGGTTCATCATGACATGCCTTAAGAATATCAGGCATTTCATCTTCCCTGACACATCTTCTGATCACAAGATCTGGCCCTGTTTTAAACAATTCGTTAGAAATCCATGAATATTTTGAACTCTCCTGAATAATTTTTCGTTTTTCACTTGGAAATAAATGTGGAGGAAGTTTCCCTGTAACCAAATAGTTAGCAATATCTGCATACCAAGGAGTCTTAATAGTTACTGCAAACAAGTATTCATCAGGAAACTTATCCTCTACAGGAGAATCTTCTTTAGTATTCCGAATCCTAGACAAGAAATCAGCTACTGTATTTTGTTTCCCTGGTCTATCCAACACAGTAATATTGAATTCTTGCAAAAGTAAGAGCCATCTTGTCACTCTGCCATTAGTAATAGGTTTGTTCATTAAATATCTAATTGCAGAATGGTCAGTATGAATAAAAGTTTCATAGCCTGTTATGTAATGTCTAAACTTATTAATTGCATGAACAACAGCTAAAAACTCTTTTTCAGTCACAGTATAGTTCAACTCTGTGGGAGTCAAATTTTTACCGGTATAATAAATGGCATAAGGAACTAAATCTTTTTGACCCAACACAGCTCCTAGAGCTGTATCTGAAGCATCCGTAGAAATATGGAAAGGGAGTTTCCAATTTGGTCCTCTCAAGATAGGTGCTTCAGATATTCTTTTTTTCAAAGTTTCAAAGGCTGATTGACAATCAGGATCCCATTTAAATTCACAATCTTTTGTAAGCAATTTGAAGAGTGGAGATGCTATTTTAGTGAAGTTTTCTATAAATCTTCTATAGTAACCAGTAAATCCTAGAAAACTTCTAACATCTCCTTGAAAATTTGGAATAGGAAACTTGGAGATGACTTCGACTTTTAATCTATCAACCTTAATCCCATCTCCTGAAATATGATGCCCCAAAACAATCCCTTCAGTAAACATCATAAAGCATTTTTCATGGCTTAATGAAAGGTTTGTTTCTTTACATCTTATAAGGACTTTTTCCAAATTTTCTAATGCCTCTTCAAATGAATTACCATAAACTGTAAAATTATTCCATAAGCCGAATCCAACAGCCACTCTTCATATATTTACTCCTCACGGCGGCCATGATGCTAGATCCCTGGACGTGATGGTTCACGTGTCTTCTATCAGCACAGAATTTAGGGAATTAGTTATATCACCTTAAGTTATAAATAATGCGTTCTCATACGCATAATAGCTTAGCTCTGTAATGTAATTGTGTTGCCATTGTGCTGTGACATTATTTCTCTGTTATGACCGCATTTTAATATATGAGAAGACTCTGTTCATAAGCGTAATTCGTATTTGAAGGTTGTTGCCCGAGGTCTGTGCAGAGGGCCCCTGCACACGCTGAGGTTTTGTGTATTACTGTATATTTTCTTGTTTTATTTCTTTAATTTCATTATGCCATAAGTCATTCACGTGTATATACATTACATCTTTCATGGTATTTACGTTCCATCTCTGTCCATAATCTTTCATGCTTTACATTTTACTTCTGTCCATAATCTTTTATGTTTTATGTTGTTGTTTACTGATCAGTGTTCTTGTTTCAGATTACAATAGGCAGCCCGGGCATTTGCACATCTTTTTATAATGACTAATGACATGGAATCAATATTGTCCTTCTGCTAATTTACTTTTCTTAGTTTTTGTTTAATTCCAGTATTGTTTTGTTTATTTCAGTCTTGCACATTTTCTTTAGTAGTTAGGTTAGATATTAAATTGCTCATGTCATTTTCAGTTACCTCCGAAAGCCATAGCGAGACTAATGGTGAGGGATTGAAGTATGAGTGTGTAGTTTGATATTAGTTTACTTTTCTGCAAGTTAGATATTAAACTGTTCATGTCATTTTCAGTTACCTCTGAAAGCCATAGCAAGACTAATGGTGAGGGATTGAAGTATGAGTGTGTAGTTTGATATTAGTTTACTTTTCTGCATGTTAGATATTAAACTGTTCATGTCATTTTCAATTACCTCTGAAAGCCATAGCGAGAATAATGGTGAGGGATTGAAGTATGAGTGTATAGTTTGATATTATTTTATTTTTCTGCAAATTAAATATCAGATTGCTCAAGTTGTTTATGATTACCTCCGAAAGCCATAGCGAGACTAATGGCGAGGGGTCAGAATACGAGTTGATGTAATTTGATTTTAGTTTTACTTTACTTGCAATCTTTTCTTTGAGTATAGTTTCTTTTGTGTTTAGACAACAACAAGGATAATGGTTTTCATGATCAATAGTTCACTATTTGATTAACTAGAATAGTGGCACATTTTCATTTCCTTTTAATTTTGTCATTGTATGTTTCAAAATCCTTTTGAAGTTTGAAGTTTGGTAAATCATTATAAAGGATATCATTGCCTTGAACAATCATAACCATACTTGTCTTTTAGAATTTCCATCTCACATTAGGAAACCAACCAAGATAAAAAGAAAAAAACCAAAAACGACAAAAAGTAAGAAATAGGTTATCTTGCACATATAGTGCGCCACACTTCGTCAGCTTACGAATCCCGGATTGACAAATTAATGTAGAAATTTAGGACACACTAAATTTACCAAACAAGTGGCATTACATCATTTTTGTTTAATTATTAATGATTTAGTTTTAATCATTTATATCAAAAAAATTGTGAAAAAAATTGTAAATATTTATTTAAAGGGGATCCATTTAAATAAATAAATCATCCTTTTGTTGTAAAAAACACTTGAAATGATGATTTTTTAATAAGGTTAAAAAAATACAAAGTTAAAAAAAGAAAAAGGAGAAAGTAAGTAAATTACATTTAAGAAAATTTTAAAAAAAATACCAAAAACAACCTTCAAATTTAAAATTAGTAACATAACCTTTTTAAAAAATATAAAATAAAAAAACCAATAAAAAACATTTAAAAAATATTGATATATATATATAACTAACTTTGATGGGGTGGGTAAACAGGGCGTACGTGACCTAGCTCTCGGAAGGTGAAATTACGATGAATGACACGTATATATATAACCTCGATGGGGTGGGTAAAGAGGGCGTACGTGACCTAGATCTCGGAAGGATAAATTACGATGAATGACACGTGCTACAAGGCGGGATGGTGGCCAAGCCAAGTGGTGCAACTTGGATAGAAACATCAAGAAGGTGATGGCTTCCTTTATGTTCAAGCAGGTTAGCATCTTTAGCATTATTTGGTTTCTTGGTTTGGGAGGGACGATGAGCGGTTTCCTTTCAAGCGAGTTTGCATGGGATTTTCACTTATGCTTTCTCGGTTGTCTAGGTAGCTTGAATTCAAATTGGTTTTCGTGTCAGAGGTATGTGTACAATGCAAGTCTTTTTTGAGTGACTTTCAAGGCAATGTGGGATCCACGAGAGTGGATTTGGGGGTGCACACAGAGTGTGCCTATAGCATAGAATGAAAAATTTGTAGTGAGAACTCAAGTTTAATTTCTCGAACTTGGATGTGTAAGTGAAGGATCCTCCTTCTTTCTCAATTATTCCTTGTCTTATGCTTCTGCTCAATGTCGAGTTGTCGTAGTCTAGTTTTCATCTTATGAAAGTGTCTCTTTGCACAAAAAATATTAATTTTTTTGGTCTGGAGAGGTAGAATTGGGTGGCCCTTTTATATAGGAGGCTCTATAAAATGGTCCTCTTAGAGGGTTGGTGGCAATTCGATTTAGAGATGGTGTGTTGATAGTGCATCTGGCCGTTACAATTACTGGGTGAATGCACTCTCTCAAGTGGGCTAGAATACTCAGAAGTGTGGGAGTGGTTTGGGTGTTTTTTCCTCTCTAAGGACCGAGTGTCTTGATAATTTAGTGAGCATGTTATTCCAACAAGGGTGAGTTTTGCATGGAGTAGGGCCTAGGGGCTGCCCGGGGGAGCGGGAGATTGAGAAAAGGAGATGGATTATGATGTGGTTGGGGACATGGGCATGGAGGGAGAAGTGGCTCATGTTCATTCCCAATCTTCGGGTTGATTGGAATAGCTTTTGTTGTTAGCCTCCATTGCAGAACATTTTTATGACATCTTGGCCATCTTCCAGGTCATTCACCAGTAGAGGTATGAGGATAGGAATGATATTATTTCATACATCAACAACATCCAATTAAAATGTCTAATTTTCATGCATGGAAGTTAGTGTCACACTAGTGAGAGGTTGGGGAAGAATTAACTTCATCTTGCTCACATTGATTTTCATGTTCATGAAGGTGATGACCCTCCTGGGGACCCAGGTGTTGGCCATGCACCAACTCTTTCCCCTTGATATGTTATCGGTTGGTTGCTTTTTGGTTTTTCAAGTGTTTTGGGCTATCTAGTTGATTTGCTTCTTGAATTCATGTAAGAAATGGCATTGTCTTTTCTATTTTTGCATTGCTCTCCTAGCTGAAAAATCATATCAAAGTGAAGCCGAGAGAGCGGGAGGTCTCTCGATTATACGTTATACCTTTTTAAATTATTAATGAAAATGTTTTAGAAGAAAAAGAAAAAGAAATATATATATATATATATATATATATATATATATATATATATATATATATATATATATGAAAATTTTAACATAAAAAATTATAAAATAAAACTAAATTTTAAATTTTAAAAAATTATCAAAAAAGGAGTTTAATTTAAATTTTAAGATATTATAAAATTAAATTAAATTTTAATTTGAAATTTTGAAAAAAAAACATTAAAAAGAAAAAAGAAAAAAAAAGGGATATGTGTGTGGGGAGGGTCATGTTGGGCATCACCTCTTCTCCCAACGACCAACATTTTAATTGTTGCATGGCATGCATATAATTCCACCACTTAGCAACTAGCCTAGAAATTTCCACATATATCGAGCGTGAAATTTCCCCTCCGCTTAGCTTCATCCTAGCAACTATCTCATAGCTTGAGTGTGGCATTTCCCCTTCACTCAAAATTCGATTTGGCAAGTGTCACACAACCTAAGCATTGCATCACCTCTTTACCTAGTGGTTAGTTTGGCTCAGGTTGTGTGGTAGCTACAAGGTCGACCACTAAGCAGAGAGATAACACCCAACATCACCCTACCTTTCACGGCCATACACTACAAGGAAAAGACCCTTTAGCGGATGTTTTTGAGGAAACCCTTATAAAAATATCCCATACATCCATTTCTAGCGAAGGTTACTAGTGGAGGTTGGCGGGCAGAGGGTTTTGTAAATGTTTTCCTCTCGGTGTGCTTATCATCCAAAATTGCACTGGTGCTTTCTATAAGAGAAAGCACCAGTGCACCCAAAACATTGGCACACCGCACACCGTGCGCTCCGTACACACCCGCTTGGTGCGTCGTATTACTGTAGAGCACCGGTGATTCACAACTCTTTCGCGTCGGTGCATCATAAAACAACGCACCAAAACAAAAACCGCCCAGTGCTATATTAAGAAACCACACCGGTGCATCATAAAACACTGCGCCAAAATGGAAACCAACCACTGCGTTCGTAAGAAACAACATCGGTGTGCCTCTAAACCCCGCTCATCGGAACAGGGTTAAATAAAAAAAATTTACGGCCAAAAAACCACATTTTTCACTTTTCTCAGTGCTCCAAAGCTCTCAAAAATCGGTGTGCTCGATAAGAGAAAGCACTGGTGCATACAAAAAATTGGCGCACTAGACACTGTGTGCTCCATACACACCCATCTAGTACGTCGTATTACTATAGAGCATCGGTGCCTCACAAATCATCCGCGCCAATGCATCATAAAACACCACACCAAAATAGAAACCACCCGGTGTGGTATTATGAAACCGCATCGGTGCATCATAAAACATCGTGCCAAAACAGAAACCAACCAGTGCATTTGTAAGAAACAGCACCAGTGCGCCTATAAAATCTCGTGCACCGGAACAAGGTTAAATAAAAAAAAAAGGCCAAAAAACCGCATTTTTCACTTTTCTCAATGCTCTAGAGCTCTAAAGCACTGGTGCAATTTATCCTTATCTAAGCTGACCTGAAATCGATGCTCCCATTGCACCCATTGCACACACTGCTATTGTGTATTACCCGCCAATCTCCAGCTTTCATTTTGCAAAATGGTGGGAAAATTTTCTTTTGCAAATTCTACAGCCAATATGCCTCCTAGATGATGAAATGTACAGGTATTTTTCTTGTTTTTCCATAATTAACCTTTTTAGCGAATTAGAATTTCAAATAACCTTAAAATTAACCATTTAAAAGGAAAAATAAATAAAAATTGTGCGATGCGCATGAGCCATTCGGCTCACACTGGTAAGCGGTGCTGCCTGTAAAATTTATAGGCCGCATCGTAACCGATGCTAACATTGACCGCATGGTTTCTGGAGTGGTACTAAAAGGCGCACCACGTTATTTTAAATTTAAAAGAAAGTGTAGTGCGGTCATTTAGTCGGCCGCACCATTGACCATGTGGAATAACAACGTGGTGCGTTGATGGAAATATCTTCCCGGTGTATGTCAGCGCACCGCATTCGGCATTCGGACAAGGTTAACAGTGTAGCCTAGTAAAAGGTCGCACCATTGAGTATGTAATTAGTCAGGAAGTCAGTGCGTTGACACAACTATACATGTCAGGGCATATATTTTAGTTAGCGCACCGCTCTTCTGAACCCATACATAGTCAACGGTGCTTTAAAAGTTTTCAGGTGCACCGCATACAGTGCGTTGAATGTCATCTGGGGCACTGCCCCTAGTGGGCAACAAACAAACAACGCACTAGAACTGATGCATGACTATTTTTTTTGGCGCACCGACTGGTGTGTTTTTTTTTCCAAAAAAAAATTATAAATGTATATTCCTAAATACATGTCGCATTTAATAAGAAAAAATCATTTAATATATCAATGATTCACAGAGAAGAGGGGGAACAACAGCAAGAATAGGCGGAGCAGTATGACATGGTTCGCTTATGGGAGGCACGAGAGAGGGAGAGAAATGTGTACCATTTCCCTATTACAGCAGCTACCCAAGGGTTCCTAAGGCAGGTAGGCCTCCTCAAGTTCTATGAGGAGGGTACTTCCCTAAAGGCCCATAGTGTGTTTTTAAGACATCTTATCCGCAGGTGGAATGCCCACCAACAAGCTTTCCAATTTGGTCCTAACCAGTGGTACACACCCACTAAGGAGGATATATATTTCATTACAGGGCTATCGAGGAGAGGGGTGGATTTTCCCTTGTTCCCAGAGGTTCCAACTGGTTGTGTAGCAAGGATTCAGTTATTTTACTCCCAGAGATACATTGGAGCATCAATATTGTCTCCTGTAGATTTTCAGGTCGATGGAGGTCAGTTACGTATTGGTGCATTTGGTATTGAGGAGGTGCAATGCCTCTCACTTCTCATTTCGACCATTTCACACAACACTAGTGACGGGCAACGCATTAGTTGCTCGCTTCTATATTGTGTTGATTCTTTAGTACAGCAGCCACGACTTGTCAGGTGGTCTGCCATTTTTTTCGGCATTCTGTACAGCCTTAGATAGATGTCATGCTCATGCACAAGGGAGGGTCAAATTCCTTTTTTCTTCAGAGCTTTTTTGTTTATTTTTTGAGAGGTTTCTAGAGATGAGGGCTACTTTTGTTTGGCAGCCTCGTAGGCCGATGTTGTAGGCAGGGATGCACATGTGGGGGAAGATGATGCTCAAGGGGGGTGAGACTATGTTTCCAACTAGGATATCGCATGATGCATTGGACTTGCTAGCCAGTGTTGACGAGTTGCATCCCTTCATTATGGTCCCCTGTACTTATGCTGGATTGGATTGAAGAGGGTGTTCCAACGTCGTCTTCACAGATGATGAGCCGCCAGATGATAGAGGTAATATTACTGTTTTATTTAAATTTATTCTAACATGTTCTTTAGGGCATGCCAGATGTCGAGGATCATCAGGAGGCGGGTGTAAAGAGACATGCTCCTGCTAGTGCGCTGGTACCGCCTTTTGCTAGGCATGGTTGACTTGATACTAGATACAGGATGTAGTTGGGCGAAAAACTCAGTTCATTGATTATTAAGGTGGGCATCAGGCCTGCTCATTACAAAGACATACAGGTCGATGATAGCCTATTACATATGTGGAGAGGCATGCTGCGTGACATGTACAGCCTGATGCGGCATGTTGTAGGAGCTACGACAGTGGTTACGCAGCTGAGGAGGAATTTTGCACGTTATAGGCATGGTCGATCAGACACAGCACGCGATCGACAGTCCACAAGCAACAACTCATCATCGCATGATTGTTCACCTCGCGCCGCGCCAAATGACCATGAGCCTTCACTAGCATCTAGCAGCAGTCATCATGGAGATGAGGCTAGACTGTCTTCCACGTATAGTCAATAGCCTGCATCATTCATCAGTACTCATGATCATGAGCAGGCTGGACCATCAACCGTCGAGGCTGCACCATTCACTGAGCATTCCTCGACTAGTACTGCTATTGATGTTGTACCACCAGCTGATCCATGACATTTATATTACAGTTGTATATTTTTAACATTATTCAGCTATATATATATATATATATATATGGTCCATGTATTTTATGTTCATGTTGGAGTTTTACTTAATTTACATGTTGGTGATCATCATGATGTGTATATTGTTAGGTCATGTTAGATATGTTCATTTAATATGCAGCTTGAAGCTGATAGATGTGTATTTGATAACATGATTTATTTGACATGAGATGTATATTTGATGTTTGTGTTGTGATGATGTTATACAATGCTAATTGTGTTTTGTTAGATGAGCATGATCACGATGATGTTAGCAAATTTGAATGTGTTTTTTAGTCGAATATGATGTTTGTACGATGGTTATCATGATCATGATGTTTATTAATTAATTTAATATTAAACAACCATGATATTTATTAAATATTATGTCGTGATTGTAATTGAAATTTAAATTTTAATTGTATATAAAATTGTAAAATTGTATTTGTATTTGTAATTGTAATTTTAACTGTAATTGTATGTAAAATATTTAATGTAAAATTTTAATTGTAACTGTAATATTTAATTTATTGTGAAATGATTGTAATTGTAATTTTAATTGTAATTGTAAATATGACAAATTGTAAAATTGTAATTGTAATTCTAATTGTATGTAAAATTATAAAATTGTATTTGTATTTGTAATTGTAATTTTAATTGTAATTGTATGTACAATATTTGTAAAATTGTAATTGTAATTGTAAATGTAATTCTAATTGTATGTAAAATATTTGTAAAATTTTAATTGTATTACTGTGAAATGATTGTAATTGTAAAATTTTAATTGTATTAATGTGAAATGATTTTATTAAAATATTTAAATTTCTAAATAATTGTAAAATAATAAATCTAGAAAAATATGAATTTTTGTAACATAATAAAGTTTACAAAATAATGCAAATAAATTCATGTACTTTAGAATTATTATTATTGTATTATGATCTTACATACCAAAAAAAAAGAAATTTATACAGTCTGGTGCACTTATCATCATAACACACATTGGTTCGTCTTAGTACTAAGACGCACCAGTGCTTCACAACTCTTCCACACCGGTGCGCCTTAGTACTAAGATGCACCAGTGCTTCTCAACTCTTCCACACCGGTGCATCATAAAACACCGTGCCAAAAAAAAACTCGATCTTACGAAACCACACCGGTGCGCCTATAAAACCCTGCGCACTGGAACAGGGTTATTCTGTAAAGTGCAGTATTTAAGTAGTGGAGGGTTCGAATTGCGGGCAAGAATTTTTGTGAGGAGATGAGGGTTTGGAAAGACGAGATTTCAAGGTTCAGCTGAGAATTTTATAGCAGAGAAAATGAGTGATTCAAATAGAAAGATGGACAAAGACACTTACAGGGATGCAAATGGCTACAGAGCTCGACAGAGTACAAAAGGAGAAGAGGAGTACAGGTTGAGACCAGCAGAGAGCATTCGGTTGAGGCCGACGATAGGGTTAAGAGGTCCCATGATTGAGAAATGGATAGCAGAGTTGATGGCAAAGAAATATTGGACAGTAGAGAAAGATCAATCGAGGCAGTCGATAAGGCCAAGAGGCACCATGAAGGGAAGGATTCTCATTCCCTTAAGGACGGCAGAGAAAGATCAATTGATGTTGTTGATCGGGCTGGTAGGTCCCATGAAGGGAAAGATTCTCTAGAATTCATTTAAAATCAGCTAGGAGTATTGTTTGAGCTTCGGTTGGCTTACATAAAATTTTATCGACAAAGCTGACGTCACATAAAATCACATCTTCCGCTTTCAATTGAACCTGAATGGCATCTCTAACTTGTCTGAACTGTGGTCTTGTGGATGAAACTAGTAAAAATTTTGCTTGTATTATAAATGGAAATCTACTGACCATTTCTGTGGGAAGAAAATCATAGATACCTGCAGCTACCATATTTCCACCTGCAACTCAGTTTCCCATTGGAAAAGCTAATGTAATAGCCCATTTTGCAATGTCTTTCCTTTGCTCAACCATATACTCATTTTCTACGGGAAACCATTTCCTCCACATGTAATAACTACATCGTCTAGTCGAAAATCGGTCTTCTTCTGCTAACAAATGCAGAAGAAGGAATCATTGTCATTACTCCCAGAAAATTTAAGTTCAGTTTCTCGTAAAACAGAGATTGTATAAATTTTGTTAAGATTAAGATAGAAAGCACAAAGGAGAAAAGAGGAAATTGGATGCCAAGATGGAGGAGGAACTTACAAATGAGCAAGTAGATCATGGGTCAGCATGCAGATCACGGGGCACCTTTTCTTGTTGTAGGTTATGGAAAGGTTCAAGTTTATTTTTCTAAAAGAAGAAGAGGTGTGGTTTTGAAAAGAAATGGCCAAAATATTTTCACAACAAAATGTACATTTCCAACATGTCTAAAAACTAATATATCTCCAACTTCAATAAACTGCTCAGAAATAAAACTTTCCCAACCATTTTTTAAAAATGCCAATGTCTTAGCATAGCATAGGTTCACATGCCACAATTTTCCACTTGGGCCCTATAGTATTGCATCTTCACACGCCCCACATTGCATTCTCTCCACATAATCAGTGGGGACCTCCTACAATAAACAAAATGCATTGGAAGAATAGTTATTTCCATCAAGAATTTATCCAATTCCAATTCTCAATTCTAATTCTATTTCTAATTCTCAGAATAAACAAAAATTTAATTCTCAATTTCTATGGTTGAAGTTCACTAAATTTTGGTGTACACACCTAAAAGTAATTTCAGTGCCTTAACCGCAAATCGGTTCAGCCAGATATTGACAAGAGACATACCTGGAGTAAAAGAGCACAAGAGCACTATAGAGCAGCGAAATATGGTCGAATAGAAGTATTCAGACAATCAGAAACCAAACCTCTCGTGATTCAAACCTTGTATCATGCAATTTCAAACCATCTCGTGATTAAATTTGATTATTTTTTTTACTTTTTCTGTAGTTTTTTTACTTTTTCTGCAGTTTTATCCATTTTTACCCTAAACCCTTCATTTTTTTGTGTCTTCCCTTTCTTCTCCCTGTTCTTGTGATTTCAGAATTAGGGTTGTTAATTTTAGATTGAAATCCAACCCACGGGACTACTTACATAGTCGGATCCTAATCCATTTGGTCCTTGCGTGAATTTTTGGAAAAATTTGATTATTTTTTTAATAGTGCACCCTGCGTAACCTAGCGCATCGGTGCGATGTATTATACATCACACCGCGCAAGTACTGTGTAATAAAAAATTTGAAAACAATTTTTTTAATTCATTGTGCCATATATAAAATAGGGCACCGGTGCTCTATGTTACGAGGATAGCACCGTACTGTCTATTACATTATTTTTGCGGTGCGTTTATAATACCCCCACGCATGGTACGGTCTATTATATTGTTTTTGCGGTGCGTTTGTAATACCCCACGCACCGACGTCAGTGCGTACATCATGAAAGGCTCACTGGTTTCTTGATATTTATTTTTTACCTGAAAAGTTGACAATTTATTTATAAATATATTAATGAATGATATGGTACAAGTTTCATATTGATAAAGAAATGATTGACAAGAGATTAAGTAACAAAAACACTGATAACACATCAAGAAACGAAAAAAAAGCAACTTCTTTGTAAATTCTTTATAAAAAAATATTATTTTTGAACTATATGTAAGTTTAACTAATATGTATTGTTTACTGTGTATCATGCAGAGCCACAAAATGACGAAGCTCGATAAGACTATTTCTGATCTAGGATCAGAAGAGCATAAAATCTTGATGGAAAATTTGTAAAAGGATGAATCAGGTGAATGAAAAAATACTATCAATTCAATATGAGTTTTTTTTTTTAATTTTCATTAATAATATACTTAAAATTATTAGGTAACATGAGTCAAAAAATATATTAATTCAAATATGTTTAATGTACTACAGGGACCAACAACTCAGAAAAGGAATGTTTTTCTAAGAAAAGAAAAAAAATAAAACATACAAATGGAAATGAATTGCTCCTTAGCTCATTTGGAGTGGTGCTGGAGGTTAACGAAAGGGGGCAAAACTTTTACAAAAGTTTGAGGGATCTAGTGGAACAAATGTATAGACGTTCTTTTCACTTACAATACAAAAACCAATCCAATGATTCCAATAACCAAATTTTATCTAAACTACAGGAAGAGTTTCCAGAGAATTGGTCAATGAGACATGTCATACTTTTAATAGAAAAAACGTACAACAACAAAAAAAAGGAATAAAAAATTAATATTCCTTTAAATGTTTGTCTAGAATTATTTATAAATATCACTTTTGTTATATTTAATTTTCATATATCAATATAAAAATTAAATAGTTTATTGTCATGTTACATTTTCAAGAAGATTATGAAAATCTCAAAAGATGAACGAGCTGATATCAGAAATATGCCAGTAGGAATGTCCAAAAAGGTGTACAAGGAGATGGTCAAATAAATGGACAAAATTGCATCGCATGAGGAGCCATCTCAACAACAACGTGCTTCAAATGTAATATGTAAAAATTGAATTTTTCGATCATTAGGTACAATAAATAAACAATTTAGCATTAAATATTAATTTTCAATCATTTTCTTGCAGAAAAGAAAAGAAAATGGAACCCATTCAGCACATAAAACAGGATGACAAGGAAGAAAAAGGGTTGATATCTAAGTTTTCGAGTAATCGTTACTTCCTTATAACAACTTAAATAGATTTCATTCTTGTATTTTTTAAGTTTTTTTGCAAAAATCATCATTAAATGTCTTCAAACAGGTGCTAACATACAAAGAAGAACCATCAGATGAATTGATTGAAATTGGGTTGAATATGGGTTGTGAGTATATGTTGGCATATCAGAAAGTAATTGTATGCATCTATCGATCTTGTTTTACTTAGCTCCGTCTATAATTAATAGAACAAAAAAATGTTTTATATTAAATATATGATTTGTTATGGGGTATAAAACTTACAGGAAAAAAAGTATGGAACTGTGCCAATAGATGAGATTTTGAAAGATGACATGGTACATGGTTTTGAAAGAATGTGTGCAGTTTATGAATCGATTGTTGCTATGGTACGCCATTTTTCTTTTCGATTTACATTGATGTATATTATTTAATATGCAATTTTCATTATTCTCACCAATGTATATACACTCATTTCAGTTTATTTTTATGTTTGTAGATGGAAGGTGAAGAAGAAAAACAATCAACACTGTGAATAAAACATTCCTGAAAATAACCCAAGTCATGGAAGTAGCTCTAGCAGTGAAAACAGTTCAAGCAAAGAATGATGATCACTATGTTTGGATATCAAATCAGGGCGTTGTATTTTTTGAAATATGTCTGTGAAATCAGACATTTTGTTTAATGTAATGGACATAGTGTCCCAATTGAAAGACAAAGGGATACCAATAACTGTCCCATTTTGTATGACAAAGACTATCTTATATATATATATATATATATATATATATATATATATCTATATCTATATCTATATCTATATCTATATCTATATCTATATATATGTATATATATATATATATGTATATATATAGAGAGAGAGATATATATATATATATATATATATATAGATATATATATATGCTTTAAGTTATTCTATTGCATTCTCCATTTTCGTTATCAAATGTTCTAATAAAAATTTAATTCATATGAATATTGTTATAAGATATATATGTGTCAAATTTTGATGAATAATGATTTATAAAAATCACAATAAATGCATTGTCACAGGTCGATGTTTCTAAAAAATACAAAATAAACACTGGTGTGTGTCAGGTACTATACACCAGTTCTTTTGTATGTTGAAGCACACCGGTGCGTTTCTATGACCTGTGGGCACCACACAAATACCAAAACCAGTTAAAACTCTCGGTGCAGTTGCGCGATACTGCGCACCAGTGCTTTTATGTGAGACTACGCACCAGTGAATTTGTATGACGTATGGGCAACACACAAATACCAATACCAATTATAAATATTGGTGTGTTTCTCTGATACGGCGCACCGGTTTGTTACTATAAATCTACGTATCGGTGCGTTGAGACAACCTATCGGCACCGCACAAATCCCAAGACTAATTGGTACATCCCCATGCATTGTATCACCAACACTGGACCCGGTGTTGTTTTATACCTTGACATCCAGGTGAAGGAACCTTCAACTACCTCGGGGCCACCGTCTAGATGACACGCACCGATGTTTTGAAACCTTAGTAGCGCACCGATGAAAAAAACATTCGTAATAACCTCCAACCGCCCAGTTTTTTTAGTTGTGTTGAATTTCCGTTAAAATCTCTGCCAAAACCTCCGTAACCATAAACGGATGTTGTAGCAAAAATTTTTTTGACAATTTTGGCCAATTTTAGAACACTAAAACCTCCTTTATAACCTCCACTAGAGGGTCTTTTCCTTTTGTTGATATACTTGTGGTACTCTTTCAACCACGTATAGTAGGTGCGACACCACTACAATTTTTCTTTTTACCAATACTAGAGAGTAGGGACTACGCCTACTTCAACACTTAGTTAATTTTCCAAAAAAAATTTTCTTTAATAATGATGCAGAACAAGATATCTTCAATATTTAATATTTCACATTAAACATTCATCAACATACACAAGTAATCCCATAAATACTTGGGAGGGGCAACTCCCGTAAAGTCTGCCCAATAATATATAACCATGTACAATATTTTATGAAGTACAAGTTTTACAATGTTGTGCATCCAACTGGCTTGTTATGCACACTTAACCAAATTTTACCCAAAATCATACCACAATCATGCAACAATCTTGCTACCACTTTCCCGCGTAATTCTACGAAGGAAACCCCAAATTTAGTCTCACCAAACACACCTGGCACGTTCTACCTATCTTTCTGACATATTCAACTCTTTCTGCACATCTTGGTCACATGTGCATGGTCTTGAATGACTCGGGTCATTGGTTAACCATGTCTACACGTAACGTGTTGTAGCGTTACCCTGCTACACGAATTTTTCACCTGACTGTTAGTGGCAGTATTTGCATCCTTCCACCAATGATCAAATAAACTATTTTCATGTCATTTAAGGGTCCCATTTTGAAATTTTTGTCATTCCACTAGGTCATCATGCAAAAATTTGGTCACTTGGTGCAGATCTAGGTCTGATCTCACTCCTTTCAAAATTTTGTAACTTGTTGGCTCATTTCAACACTTTCCTATGTGTACCATCAATCATGATTTGTCATCATCATTTCAGTCATTTTCATCATGGTTTCATTAATTCAAAGTCTCAATTAGGTCTTAGGGTTTCAAGGGTCATCAAATCACCATTTCATGCATAAAATCCCAGCAAATGAAGGAGTTCCAATAAAGAAATTTGATCAGTAAGTTTGATTTATAAATTTGATTTCAAAGTAAAATGTAATTTTATTTTACTAATTTGTAATAAATTCTTAGAGTTCTAGGTAGTTTCACACTAAAAATTCCATCAGCAGATAAGCAAAGTTCCAAAAAGTCAAACAGTGTTCCTAAGCCATCAAAATATTAAGTTCAATGATCTAATTCAGAAATTAAAAGATAAAGAGCAATGTAAAGTCAATTTCAAGAAACCAAAAGTGGGTCCCAAGTTTGTTTAATGATATCTTTCCAAGTACAAATGCTCCCAAAGACCAAGAAGTCATTCATTTGCATCTTCAAAGCATCGAGCTCTCAACCTCCCAAGCAAAAAATCGAGTTTTCAGTCAGAAAATCGAATTTTGGGTCATTCGTTGTGCTTTTTCCAACGGCGTTGTGCTTTTGCAGGAGGCCATGGTATGCTTTTCACAGTTGCTTGTTGCGCTTTTTCTCTATATGTTTCTCTTTTTACAAAAGAGAGCCACGTTCCCTAATTTTCATTGCATGGGTTCTCAACTTCAGTTCAGGGTTCCTAGAACTATTCGTCAGTAAGTTCCACCTCCATAGCGCCTCCTTCTTGCTTGTGGTGTCAATTTTGTGGTGCAAACCCTCCCTTACATTTTATGTCATGGTTTAGGAAATTGAAACCCCAGTTTATAGTTTTCAAGCTTAATTTTTTTTCCCCTGGACCCCATTTTCCTCCCTACACCGTAACTCACTCCCCACTATCATTAAATTCACTTATTTCCCATTCCAAAGCCCTATTCCCTAAACCCTACCACCCTAGTTGTGCTTTCCTAGGCAGCTAGATACATCCCTATAAAAAAAAATTCCTACCACTTTTCCATAAATATTTCACCCTCCCATTAATTCCCTAAGCTCCCTAATCCCTTTATACATTCCCCCAAATTTTCCCTCACCCATCACAATCCCCTAACCCTACATTCCTACTCCCTCTCCCCTCCCCTTATTTCCTATGGTTTTCAAAGACAAACTGAGCATAATGGAGGAAAAAATAAACCTAATGGAGGAGGAAATAAGTGCCACATAATAAGATAAGAAAACATATAACAAAGGAGGGAGTATTCTTAGATTAGAGCCAACATACACTAGATAATTAATGGCATCACCCTTAGCTGTCAGATGTTTCCAGCATGTAGGTTTCTTTGAATTTTGTGAGATGGTACAAAGAGTCCAAATTCATCCTACTTTGACCAAGGTTTTCATCAGCAACCTTTAAAATAACCAAGTGACTATATCAGGGGTGACTTTCACCATCTCCACTGACATCATTGAAACAGCAATAGGGATACCCAATGTGGGTGAAAAGTGGTTTAAGACTAAGTATTTGGATGCCTGACTGTATGAGCCTTACCTCAAGGCACCTTACAAAGGACTTTCCTTTTGGTCTGTTGTTGAACAGGTTTTCTCCCATGATGAAACTCATCATGAAATGCTTCACTTGTGAGAGAAGTTTGTCTAGATTATACAGCTATCACATTAGGTTTCTCATGCATTTCACTAGGGTGAAATTGCTCAACCTCCCCTACTACTTGTACAGAAGCATTGATAAAATGGCCTACATTGTGCAAAACCGAGATTGTGAGCTTCAGATGAACAACCTCTTCCATCACTCTCCTATTAAAATCATTGTCCTTCACCACCTCAATCAAATGAACATAGCATGGAAGACTTGCATAGAGGTAGATGTCTTCACTGCAGGACCAAGTCAACCTGCTAGACCTATTCCACCAACAACATCAGTTCCTCACAAGAAGACTAGGCAATTTAGCAAGGCTACAGTTAAAGAAAAAAAAGAGGTCAAAGAGGTCAAAGAGGTCAAAACCTACCAGAGGGGTGCTAGGTAAGTTTTTTCTCCACAGATTGTTGAATGGGCCTTGCCTTCTTCATCAACAAAACAGGGAAATCAAAAGCAAAAATAAGCAATTTTTCAAGAGGAGGAAGACCTTCATGAAAAAAAAGAGTTTGACTTGGTGGACTTGGATGTCCAAGATGATCATGAAGCATTAAATCTGATCATAAAAGAGAAGGATCCGACAATCAAAGAGCTACAGGACAATATGGCCAGAGCACAATTTTTCATATCCTTCCTGGAACAAGAAAACAAGTAGCTGAAAGACAAACATGTACTCATGGAGTTAGAGCTGCTAAAGGCAAAGAGACAAGACACCAAAGGTAAAGTAGTCATGGCACCTAATGAGTCTAACCATGATGAGACTCAAACCACCAAGACAAGACCAAAAATAATAGGCCTTAATAGAGCTTTAGAGCAGGAGAAACATGAGGTAGAGAAACTCAATTTGAGGAAAGAATTGAAAAGGAAATCAATGATGACAGAGAAGTGTGGCTTCACAGAGTTAACATCCACCTTAAGAATCTCCTCCATAAGGCCAACAAGGACAATGAGATTCTTAGACATATTGAAAATAGATACACCACTAGAAAGAATATTTTCAACATTAGGATCAAGCAGTTGAAGGAGAAACTTAAGAAAACCATAATCAAGAATAAGGAGGAGGACAAACTTGAGATTATTGTTGATGCCTCCTCGATTTCTTGATACACCTCATCAACACTTCATCTACCAATTTTGAAGAATTTTAGGCAATTTTTCAATTTTTTAGGCATTTCTACAAACTTTGACAGACTTTTTTCACAATCAGCCTACAAAAAGCGCAACGTGGGCCATGCTGAGCTTTTTGTGGAGGCCTCCAAAAGGCACAACATGGGCCACGCTAGGCATTTTTTGGAGGCCTCCAAATGAGAAATGGTTTTCATATTTTGATTCAAAGTGACGTCTACATCAATTTTTGACTACCGGAACTCAAGAAATAGAGCTTTTGATAGGTGGAAATGGAAAAAAACCTCTCAAAAACAACCTTTCAGCATCCTTTTTCAGCCTTTCGTTGTGATTTTTGATAAGTATTGGGAGATTTCATTTTTTGAGGAGATTCACTCAACAATTTTCAAAGCTTGAGCACATCTTTGACAACGAAACTAGAATATATTTCCAATGAGCCATCTTGGGCCCAATTTTGACTTCGGGAAGGCAGTCAAAAATTAGTTTCAAGGCCAATGCTGCACTTTTTCCAAGCACACTACGCTTTTTGTAGTTTTCTGTTTTCTCCAGAATTTTCAAAATTTTTCAATTAATGGATGGATTCAATGAAATTTTACTAATGTAATGGTGAAATTTAAATTTAATTATGTCATAAATAGTTACTAGGGGTAGATACATCATGTAAATATGTAATTTTGGTCAAAGTGTACCAGTTTCATGAATGGTAGCGATGAGTTGGCTAACCTCCCTAATCACTAGGATTTCAGTTGAGCACTTTGGTGATCAGCTCCACAAGTCATGGATTCGACCCATGAGAGTGGGAGTAGCTTTTGGCCTATATATTTCATTTCCTTTCTCATTGCAAGGTTGGATGTTGTAGAATTTGATCATTGAACACTATTGTAATCAAACTTTTGGAAAGAAATAACAGACTAAGTTGCAGCTATTTTGATGGGATTCCTGTGGTAATGTGATTTGACATTGTTTCTTCTTATGTTTTTCAAGTGTTTGAATGTATTTTGATATTAATATTCATGCCATGTCTGAATGTAATTGATTCCTAAGTCAGAAATACAAAATTCATTAGCTTATGCTCTGTTTTGGAGGAATAATTACAGTTTTGTTTCATATTCTTGTAATTGATAAGAATTCATGTTTCCAATGCTCTTTTCTAAAACCATAGTAGTCTAAATCACTCCACAAAGAAACCTTAATGTGTTAAAGTACTTACCTACCTTGCCCCACCAGATCTCTGCAATTCTGGTCCTTATTTGCCCTGACCTAGTTCTACTCTGACCTATTCACCATCCAGCACCTCAAATTCAATAAATAAAACCCTAGTGCTACTATACCTAGCCTAAAATTCTCATTATCCAGTCATCTTGACTGTGATCTTGTGGAGAGAGCCCTATCCTGCCTAGTAGGGCTAGCTAATTGGCGAAAGATTGGTCTATGGTTACCTTTTTTCTTCTCTTCTCAGCCTCGGAGATTGAAAATGAAGTGTTAAAATCTTGGTGACCATACTGGGGAAGAAAGTGCAGATCCTCCCTGGTTGTACCATTATATCATCGAATTCTTGGCCTGTGGATGATAGGTCTAATATTTCATGGAGGTTGATCTGAAAAGTTGCAGAGAAAAAAGTTGTTGAACAATGAACATTCTGGCTTCGAGGAGATACACCAGATCAAATCTATATCCTCATCCATGTGATCCAGTCAAAGATCTAGAGAGGCTTGTTCAGAAGAAAAGATATAAAAACACAGAAATTCAGTAAAATCCTATTCCATTGGTAAGATCTTCTTCGCTTCCTGCAAAAGTTTTATCTCTCGAAGACAAACCTTTTGATTTGAAATTTGAGTTATGTTTATTTCGATCTGAGTCTGAAACCTCACTGTCTGATATAGTTACCTTTATATTTATCTTTAAGGCTTTCTAAAGTAAAATATTTCTATGAATTATATCTTAGTTCCTTGAAACTTGAAAAGAAACTACCTTTTGAAGAAACTAAGTCTAAATCAGACTTTGACACTAAAGTCTGGAGTCAATTCTATAGGCTTGAAATTTTAGCAAACCAACTTCAATACCAATCAGAAAAATCCATATTCCAATATCAGCAAGAGGCATTACCCATCCTGACACAATTAGAGTCAATTGTTGCTTCTTCATATGCACCATTTACTTCATTTCCCATTCAGTAAACTCCTTCCATTCTCACTCATGTACTTCACTCAACGGGAATCATGGCTAGATTTTCACCCCTCATTCTGCCAAGTCAACTCAATGCCTTACCACAAGGCTATGGCTAGAGACTCCCTCTTTTTTATTATATTTCTCCAATCACTACAAAGCAACACATAGTCAAATTCATCGACTTTATTGACCTAGAAGAAATAGATGTTGACGATGCTAAGATGAGAATCATAGTTCAGAGCTTTTCTGGAGATGTTAAAACCTAGTTTAGATATTTGAATGCAAACTCTATAGCCACTTCAAACCAGCTGATATATTCCTTCATAGCTCGATGGGAGGTGAATAAGAATCCCTTGCAAATCCTTTTTGAATATTAAAATTTGAAAAGGGAACCAAATGAATCAGTACAAGACTTCACTGTCTGTTTCAATAGAGTATAAAATTACATTCCCAATAAGGTAAAACCTCCTCCAGGTTTGGCTCTCTTGCATTATCTAGATGGATTTGATCCAGACATGGTCTATCAGTTGCGAGAGAGGAATCCTGCTACATTAGAATACATGTAGAAAAATTCAATCATTGTGGAAGCTAACTTGTCCATTAAGAAGTCAAAAATGAAGGGTGAGAGGAGAGTAACCATCAAAGAAGAAGCATCCTCATCCTCTGATGTAAAACTCAACATTTTGATAAGAATAGTAGAAAGGATGGTTGATAGGATGTTCATAACAGAAACAGCAGATTCAGGCACCACAAGTTAAAAATCCTAACTTCAGAGGACAGCAACAGTAGATTCAGGCACTTGAGAAACTAGCACAAGAACAGTAGATTCAGACACCCTTGCAGAAAAATTATTCTCAAGGAGTTGAGGAAGAAGAATAAGATCATATTGTTGAATAAAATCACCTTTTTATAGTTGATGGCCAGCCCATATTTTTGACAGAAAATGAAGAGTATGTTGAGGAGACAGATGTTCCTAAGGATGAATACTGCATATCAGCCATTGATCATGAGTTGGACGTTGAATTTGATGATTATCAATGAGTCTAATTGAATTAACTTAGCTCATAGCAAAGGCAATACTCATTGAGGGGTAGAGATGTCCCAATAAATCCTATTCAGAAGCGAGCATCCCAATAAAAGGATACTTAACCAAATCAGAATCCTCAAATTAATTAGAATAAAGGAAAATAACATGTAGCTACAAATCAAAGCAAGGTTAGTCAGCCATCTAAAATCACATTGGGCAAGTAAAAGGACAGTCAGAAGAAAGAAGATACACCAAAGGATCATGCCGAAGAAGGAGACATCATCATTAAAGAGGTAGACAAATCCATTCCTTTTAGTTTAGAAACTGAAATTTCCAAATTGAAAGTTTTTATACCTTTAACTAAAGTTGTCAAGAAAAATCAGTATAAGTCTCATGTGGCCAAAATGTTAAAAGTAGATCCTTTATCTGATATACTAAATTTCGAAGATGACCAACCTAAACTTATATTTGGTCCAACAATAGATGGTCAGTTAGAGGATACTGAAGTTCCCCCATTATATTTGAGTATGAGAATTCATCAAAATATCCTTCATAATTTTATGATCAACACTGAAGCTTCCCACAATTTGATGTCGAAAGCCATTATGGAGAAATTGGGCCTAGATATCACTCGTTCTTACCATGACTTGTATTCCTTTAAAGCAAGTAGATTCTATTGTCTAGGTCTCATTAAGGATTTAGTAGTTTCCCTCGAACAAATTCCAGCAAAGAATATCTTGATGGATGTGGTGGTAGTTGATATACCACCATGGTTTGGTATGTTGCTGTCTAGATCTTGGGGAGTGAAGTTGAGAGGCACTTTGCAACTAGACTTCTCTTATGCCACCATCTAAGTTTTCGGACAATTGAGAAAGTTGTACCGAGAAACAAAGATGAAGTACATGATAACTAACAATTATAAGCCTAAAAATCATCCAATTAATGTTGTGCGTACAAAATTAGAATCATTTATTTTGTTCAATGATAACGACTTGAATGATGTATATAGTCAGCTTGTAGAAGTAGAAGATATTTAAGAAATTTCTAATTGTGTCAGAATAATTTTAGATGAGAGAAAAGAAAATATGCCAAGTTCCTTAGAGCAATCATCAAATAAGTCTGAGAAAAATTTATATCATAATCAATAAGTGGCCCGGAAAGTTGAGACAGAATAGAAATCACAATTCCAACACTTGGATGATGAAAATGGTCTATGGACCATGGATTTTGATGGTGCCATGGGGAAAGATGGGGCAGGAATTATAATTTGGATCTATCGCCCTCTTCATCAGCCTAGTAAGGTTCCTAAAAATGTAAGGTTATGTTCATACAATTTGGCTTTTAATTGTTCTAACAATGAGGTGGAATATGAGGCATTGATCATCAGCCTCAAGATCTTGAAAAAGTTGGGCGCAAGAAGAATTTCAGTTTATGGCGACTCCAAAATTGTGATAAAATAGGTAAAACTGGAATACCAGGCCAAGCATCCACGAATGATAGAATACAAGAATGTTGTATTGGAAGTCAGAATCTCATGGCAGATTCACTTGCTACAACAATAAGTAATTTCAATACCCCTACATTTTCCAGTAGAAATTTTTAAATCCATGTTAAACATCGACCCACTATTCTTGACAACTTGTGGTATTGGAAAGTATTTTTGGATGATAAGCAGGTAAACAATTTTATGTAGACTGAAGGAGAATTTGAGAATTATTTCATTCATGAAGTTTATGATAAGGATGAGCAAGTTATCGAAGCCAACGAGGTTGATATATTACAGCTGAAGGATAATAATATTCTAAGAGGTCTCATACCTTTGGAAGAATTGTTTGATCACGATGATGTAGCGAGGAAACCAACAATGGTTCCTACAGAGAAAGGTGTGGAGGATGTAAACATAAAAACAAAGGACAAGCCTGAGATGGTCAAACTAACCAAGTATTTATCTCTTGAGGTAAAAGAAAAATAAATTGATTTACCTTCTGAATTTTCTAATGTTTTCGCTTGGGATTATGTAGACTTGAAGGTCTATGATAAGAATATCATTCATCATACCATTCCGATTAAGCCCGACCAAAATCACTTCAGGAAAAAGCTAAGAAGGATCAACCTTAGGTTTCTACCATAGATTGAAAAACAAGTGAAGAGAATTTAAAAATAAGGTATCATTGGTAGCAAAGTTATTACTTAGTCAATCATCATTGCTACCAAATATTATATCATCCACATATACCTCAACGATTGTTAAATTATCTTTATCTATTTGTACATTGATATTTCTATCAGCAGTACGTTTCTTGAACCCTTGTTGACATAGATATCCATCAAGACGAGCATACCATGCTCTGGGAGCCTACTTGAGACCATATAAAGCCTTCTTTAACCGGAAAACATAGTCTTATTTTTCAGATAGTAGAAAACCTTCAGGTTGTTCGATGTAAACTTCTTCTACTAATTCGCCATTCAGAAATGTTGACTTAACATCCATTTGGTAGACTTTGATTTTTCTTGAACATGCATAGGCAAGAAACATCTCGATGGCTTCCATTTTGGCAACTGGTGAAAATTTTTCATCGAAATCGATTCCTTCCACTTTTGCATAGCCTTTGCAAACCAATCTTGCTTTGTTTCTGGTAACATGTCCAAATTCATTCAATTTGTTCCTAAACACCCATTTAGTCCCAATGACATTTTTATATTTTTGTCGTGGAACTAATTTCCAGGTGTTATTCCTCTCGATTTGATCCAATTCTTCATTCATAGCTGCTACACAATGTTAATTCTGGTTGGCTTCCTCAAAAATATTAGGCTAAAAGGTTTCTAGAAATTCAATGTGAGCTTGTTGTGATGAAGGAAGTTATCGACCTTCATTTATGTCACTAATGATTTTATTTAATGGATTGTTCTTTTGAATCCATTATTTTTTTCTCTTTGGAGGAGCTTCTTTTTGTTGTTCTTGTATATCTTGATGATCATTATTTACTTATTCCTGGTTGACAGTTGCTTCTTGTTCTAGAATTTTCTTTGTGTCTTTTTCAGCCTCTGTCTCAAGTTTCAAATATTCTAGATCCTCATCGTTATTCGTTAGAACACCATCTTCGTCAAATGTAACATTTATGCGCTCCACTATATTTTTTCATCTTATATTATAGCATTTATAGGCCTTTATTTTGCGTGAGTAACCAACAAGATACCTTCGTCAACACGTGATTCAAACTTACCCAACTTTTGATCTTCTCTTTTGATATAACATTTACTTCCGAAGATTCTGAAATATTTTACATTAGCCGATTTTCCTTTCCATAATTGATATGGGGTGTTGTTGCAATTATTTCTGAAATAATTTGGTTGATAATGAAGATTTTCATATCAATTTCTTGAACTCAAAATTTTTCATCCAATTTTGAGTCCTTCAGCATTGTTCTACCCATTTCTTGTATGATTTTATTCTTTCTTTCAACAAATCCATTTTTTGAGTTGTTTGTGATGTTGAAAATTGTCTTTTTATTCCATTTTCATCACAATATTGTTGAAATAATTTGGAAGTGAATTCTCCGCCATTATCTGATCTTAGACACTTTATTTTCAAATCAATTTCATTTTCTACCAACTCCTTATAGATCTTAAAGCACTCAAATTCTTCAAATTTTCTTTAGGAAACTGACGGTTGTCATCCTGGTATATATATCTATCATTAACATGAAATATAATTCTCCATCTAAGCATTTTGTTCTCATGGGACCATATAGATCAGTATGTATCAATTCCAATGGATGTGATGCAAAGTGTTCTTTTGTTTTAAATTTGACGTTTTCTGCTTGCCATGTTGATAGGCCTCAGATAGTGTATTGGAAGGTTTTGATATTTTCAGCATTTCTCATACTACTTACTTTTTTCTTATCTTGACAATATTTTCAAAGTTTATGTGACCCACTCGCTTGTTCCATAACCATATTTCATCTTCTTTAGCTAGTAGACGTGCTTTAGTTACTTCATCCAGAACATATATGTCATTTGGAGCTCGACTTACTGTAGCCACAATTTTACCATACCTACCTTTCTTGATTTCACATTTTCTGGAGTTGAATAGTATTGTGTGTCCTTGATCACACATTTGTCTAACACTGAGCAGATTGTGATTCATATTTTCAACCAATAGAACATTCTTGGTTAGAGCATCTTTTCTTCCGAGAGTGATGGCACCTCATCCTATAACATTTGAAGATCCATCATTTCCAAAGGACATGGTTCCATCCTTCTTCTCTTTCACAGATACAAATTTCTTCCTATCTCCAGTCATATGTGTTGAGAAACCACTATCAACATACCACACATATTTGTGGTTTTGAGCCTTGAGAGCGAGAGCACAATTATCAATCTTCTTCTTCTTCCATGTTCGTTCGTTCTGTGGCTTTGAAGGTTCTTCTAGAGGATTTTCAAGTCTGCAGTCTCTGGCTATGTGTCCAAAGTTTTGACATTTGTAACATTCAATATTATTTCTTAAATTTTCAAATCTATTGATGTTTCATTGAGCCCTAGGAGACTCATATTTGACAGATCTCCTAGAATTGTATTGGTTCCTAGGGTACGTGCGACATTCTACAACTTTACGACAAAATTTTCCACATGAATAACAATAGGCATGAAAAATATGTTGGTACTTGGATGGAAATATTCGTTGGGGAATTTTCTTACAAGCCTGTTCTTGAAAATCTTGTCCAATGAAGTCTACATTCCTGTCAGATCTCATAGGTTCATTTTATTTTATTGTAGAAGGTCTTGCTTCTTCTTCTTTGTAACCGAGGCCAGTTTTTTCGTTGTAATATCCTTGATTGTTGATGAGTTCTTCTGATTCCCTTGAGCTATTGGCATAGTTTTGGACATTTTTTCCCTTCTTCACTTCCTTACGCAACAAGGCTACTTCGGTTTCTAATGCTTCCCTTTCTTGGTTGCTTTCTTCTAAATTCTTTTGAAGTGACTCTTCAATACATTTGTGTTCTTCAACTTCAATTTTGAGAGCTTGAGCTTCTTCTTCAAGAGTATTGGAACAGATATTCTTAGCCTTCAGATCTTTTATAATCTTGATTTCCTCCTTAGAAAATTATTCTATGGTCAACCCTTCATCTTCGCTGTTTGATACCTCTTGTTTATTGTGTTTGGCCATAAAAAATACTCTCTCATTAGCTTCTTCTTCGTTGTCATTGTCTTCATCGGATGATGAGCTATCTTCTTTAGAGAGAAAGTTCCTTCTGAATCCTTTCTTCTTGCTTTTCTTGTTGAATTTCTTAAACCCTCTCTTTCCTTTTGAGTTGACATCACTTATATTCGGACATTTTTCTGCAAAATGCCCAACCTCACCACAACCGAAACATATCAATGGAAGTTTACCTTTGAATTTTCCCTTACCAATTTTTAGTTTTCTCATAAAGTAAGCATATTCTCCATCTGAAATACCTTCTTCATCATCTTCCTTTTCTTCACACTTGCAGGTGCAAGTATTTTCCTTTGAAGGTTGTTTGTCCTTATTAGTTTTCTTATATGCATCGAACACAACTTCTAGATGCAAAGTACCATCTTCTTCATCAAGTCTCATTTCATATGCTATGAGAACTCCATGTAATTACTCTTTGATGAGTTTGTCCAGATTTGCATTGTATTCTAAGACCGATACCTTTGGGTTGAATCTTCCTGGTAACGTTCTAAGAATCTTTTGTATGATATTATTCTCGTAAACAGGCTCTCCCAATCCTTTCAAAGTGTTGGTTATTTCATCAATGTGTTGGAAGTATGCAACAATGTTTCCATCTTCTTTCATTCTGAGTTGCTTAAATTTTTCTCTGTAGATTTGAAGCTTTGTTTCTCTGAAATTTGAGTCACCTGCATATATATTCTCAAGCTTGTTCCATACATTTTTGGTAGTTTTACAACCCAACACCTTATGATGAGCAGATTCAATAAGTCCATTGATAATAATATTCTTTGCTTTTGCATCATTTACCAAATTCTTCTTACCATATTCATCCATGGTTGGTGTAAAGACATTTTGAACAGTGTCCCATACTTTGTAACCTTGCGCCAAGAGATAGACCTCAATTCTTCCATTCTAAAGTGCATAATTATTTTCATTGAACAGAAGTACACCATTCTTGGTATGCTCCATGACCTCCTTCCAGTTGTTAAACTGCTATTGAAGGAACCAAGCTCTAATCCCAATTGTTGTAAATACTAAGAGGGGGGGTGAATCCTTATTACTTTCAATTAGTATTATTATTAATATTTCGGAGCATTAGTTAATCTTCAGTTATTATCAGTGTTTTTACAATGATAGAAGTAAACAAAAGGAACATAAATGCACATAGTTTTTAAGGTGTAAACCCCCTCCAGGACAAAAACCACCTGAATTCTTTTCTAATAATTCTTTAATCTTAATCTCCAATTGAAAATAAATCTACAACTTCCTAGAATCTAGAAAAACATTCCTCTCCAGCTCCCACTGAATGGATGCTCCAATGCCCGAGATTCTTCAGTAGTCAACTGAATGGATGCCCCAACACCCATTGAGCTACAACTCACCCTACCACCCTAAATTTTTCACAGGCTTGAACCTGTTGGTTAATTCATGCACCAGCCTAGCACCACCCTACCACCCTATAGAAGAATAAAATAATAATGGACTCCCGTACCAAGGAAAATGGTCCAGTTTACAACGATATAGAATGATGTAGAAGAAGAAGACACACTAGACCATAACCCCAACTATGACACAACCACATAATGATGATCCTAGACCTCCCGACACTATCTCTTAAAATATTTGCAAATAGACACTTGTACAAATTTTACAATGATGCGTTTATAATGACTCAGTACAACGCTACCTTTACAATGACTGTATTCAGTGTTTCCCACTTGAAGACTTCATGTGTTGAACTTCTTGCTGTTGTTTTGCACCTTGATTGTTTCTCTTGTCATGCTACCCTTTCTCACTCTTCAGAAAATTAGATCATGCATTGAGTCTTATCTTGATGAATATATAATACTTGCAAAAATTCTTCAAGGAAATACCCATGACATGATAATAGCAAAACTTACCTCATCCTGCAGAGCATATGTTAGTGCTAAACAAAAAAAACTAATTAGAATACAAATAACCTAATGCAATTAAGAGATGAACATGCATATATAGAAGATACTTACCTAGAGCTTACCTTTGCTGCATCATTTTTCTACACCTTACTTTGCTTTGTTGCCCTAGAAAGTCCAATCCTTTGCAGCCCTTGATAGCACATGATCTAGATTTTTCTTGCCTTCTAGGAGCTCAATATTGAATCTGATGTATCTCTGTGATTTCAGATCCCCAATATGTGATCTTCGGTCCCGTAATATCCCTCTAAGTATTCTTTCCAATGCCATAGGTCTGACCTGATTTGGATTATTCAAGGCAAATTTATGCCTAATCTCTCACAATGACCTAATTATGGACTAGTTCAGTAGAGAGAACTTATATGGTGTGCCACGTGTCATTATTTCGTCCTTCAGCTCTAAAATTCATACACAAAAAACTATAGTCTGTGAACTATCTGCCACTTTTTATAGAATTCCAATATTCTTCTCAGAGAGAGATTTATGATGATATTCCCAAGGTCACCTTTTTGAGATGAAATTCGAAAGCCTGTAAAAACCCTAACTTCCACAAATCATATCTCCGAAAATATAGAGAACCAAGATCTGAAATTCAAACAGGAGCTTCATTAGGATTTCAACCAAGTGGGTTTTATTTTTCAGCATCTGACGCTTCGCATGAAAAAATTTATAGTGAAAATTATATGATGGCTTGTTTTTAGTAGAAAAATCCTTACATGAGGAGGATATGTGGGTCACAATTTATATAAATGCTTAGGTTGAGAGGGTCTTCAAAAATTGAACATTGGAGGGATTTTAGGAGCTTAAAATTTATTAAGTATTGACTATTCAATGACCACAACCAATGATTAGTGTCATGCCACAACCCCATGAGGTTTTAGCCCACTAACTAGGGTTACTAACTTCAAACACGAATATCTTTCAAACCATGCAGAATTATGTGGCGTGCCATATATCAATGGAAACATCTCGACAAGTAGAAACCATCCTAAATATCCTTGACTCTTAATAGAGTAATTTTTCAAGTCAAAATTCCCATGCAAGATCAAGGTAGCCCCTGGTGCTGCTTGGGTTGACTTCAATGACAACCACTGATAAACACATGGCTAAGTCAAACTTACATGCCCTAGAAATCAACCTGATTTTAGCATTGTCTGATGAAGAAGAGGATGACACTATTATATAGGTATCTGATAACTTTCTTTCATCTCCATGGTATTCAAACATAATATATGTTCTTCAGCATTTAAATCCTCCTCCATGCATGTCTAAGAGTAAGGGTATGTCTTTGAAGTTGAAAGCTTTGAAATACTACATTTTGGATAACGCCCATTATTGGAAAGATCCAGGCGGTATTTTGTTGAACTATTTAGTTGAAAATAAAGCCAAAGAAGTTATGAATGATTTCCATAGGGGAGATTGTGGGGGGCATATGTTTTGGAAAACCACGACTAACAAAGTGTTAAGAGCGGGATACTATTGGCCAACTCTTTTGCAGAATTGTACAAAATAGTGATGAGTTGCCATGAGTGTCAAGTGTTTCAAGGTAAAAGAAAAATTCGTCCATTACCTTTGTAGCCTATTTCATTACATGCACCTTTTCAGTAGTTGGGCCTTGAATTCATCAGAGAGATTCACTCTACATCATCTACACAACATAAATGGATCTTAACAGCCACATACTACTTCACCAAATGGGTCGAACTGATCCAAACAAGGCAAGCAACAAATTTAGTAATTATTCAGTTTTTTGAGACCAAAATTTTGTCTTGTTTTGGTTGTCCTCATAAGATCATTACCGACAATGTTGTTGAATTCAAGTCGAAGAGAATGGTTGAGTTTTATTACAAGTACAACATCAAATAGGGGCACTCAACTGCCTATTATCCACAAGGTAATGGTTTAGCACAATATTCTAATAAGTCTTTTATTAATATCATAAAGAAGATGCTTGAGGCAAACAATAATAATTGGCACAAAAATTTGGTTAGTACTTTGTGGGCGGACAGGGTGAGTAGTAATAAATTTATAGGAATGTCCCCTTTTCATTTGGTTTATGGTGTAGAAATTGTTTTTCCTACATCACTTGCAGTCTCGATCATGAAATTGTTGCAAGAAGTAGGAAGTGAAGAGAATGATGTATAGCGCCGAATAAATCATTTGATCCACCTTCAGCAGATGATAGATGAGGTAATTCAGAACACCTCAAAGCTTCATGAGAAGATAAATAATGTGTATGACTGCAAGACCAAGGCAGACTATTTTAAGCTTGAATATGTAGTCCCCCGGTGGGATGTAAAGAACGAGGAAAAAGGGAACCACGGAAAATTTGAAAAATTGTGTAAAGGGCCACATAAGATCTTAGCTTTTGGTGGACAACATGCTTTCATATTAAAGGAGATGAAAGGAGAAGAATTCTTAGGAGGACCGGTCAATGGTAGGCTCCTTAAGCATTATCTTTTCTGATGCAGATTTCAGATTTATCAATTCCATTGTAAATATCAATTTAACTTCCTGCAAAGTGTGAAGGGGAGAATCACCGGAACTTGGATCCCAAGGTGAAGGCCATAAGGTTTCATTGCTTTTCTATTGTTTTCAAAATTTAAGTAAAATTCAAGTTAGTCAGTTTTCAGTCAATGTTGAGTTAGTTTTCAGTCAGTTTTGAGTTCGTCTTGAGTTAGTTTAATATGATAAGCTGTTAGTATTTAGTTTGTTTTCGTCTTTTGACTCCATGCCCAATGGATATGCACTTGGTATATAGTGTTCTTGACACCTCCAAGGATTTTTCATCTGCAGTTGGAGCCAATGTTAGTGTCAGTATTTGCATCCTTCCACCAGTGATCAAATAAATGCTTTTCATGTCATATTAGGGTCTCGTTTTGAAATTGTTTTCATTCCATTAGGTCATCATGCAAAAATTTGGTCATCATATTTAGGTTTGATCTCACTCCTTTAAAAATTTTGTAACGTGCTAGCTCATTTCACCACTTTGTTGAGTGTACCATCAGTCATGAATTTTCATAATCATTTCAGTAATTTTCATCATGTTTTGATTTAGTAAAATTCTCCATTAGGTCTTAGGGTTTTCCGGGACATCAAATCACCATTTCATGCATAAAATCCCAGCAAATGAAGGAGTGCGAATAAAGAAATTTCATCAGTAAGTTTTATTTATAAATTTGATTTCAGAGTAAAATGTAATTTTATTTTCCTAATTTGTAATAAGTTCTCATAGTTCCAAGTAGCTCACACTCAAAGTTACATCAACAGATAAGAAAAGTTCCAAAAATTCAATTATTTTTCCTAAGCCATCAAAAGATGAATTTCAATGATCTAATTCAGAAATTAAAAGATAAAGAGAAATGTAAAGTCAATTTAAGGAAAGGAAAAGTGAGTCCCAAGTTTTTTTAATGACATTTCTACAAGTATAAAGGCTCCCAATGACAAACAAGTCATTCATTTACATCTTCAAAGCATCGAGCTCATAGCCTTCCAAGAAAAAAATCGAGTTTTCCTTCAGGAAATCGAATTTTTGGTCATTCTTTGTGATTTTTCCAAAGGCGTTGCACTTTTGTAGGAGGCCATGCTGCACTTTTTCCAAAGGCGTTGTGATTTTCATAGTTTCTCGTTGTGTTTTTTCTCTATATGCTGCACTTTTTGCAGAAGGGAGCCACGGTCACTAATATTCATTGCACAGGTTCTTAGGTTCAATTCAGGGTTTTTAAAACTATTTTCAGGTAAGTGGCACCTCCACAGCCCCTCCTTTCAGCTTGTGGTGTCAATTTTGTGGTGCAAACCCTCCCTTACATTTTATGTCATGTTTTGATCAATTGAAACACTAGTTTATAATTTGCAAGATTAATTGTTTTCCCCTCGACCCCATTTTCCTCCCTACACCCTAGCTCACTCCCCACTATCATTACATTCACTTATTTCCCATTCCCAACCACTATTCCCTAAACCCTACCACCCTAGTTGTGCATTCCTAGGCAGCTAGATACCTCCCTATAAAACAAATTTCCTACCCTATTTCCCTAAATATTTCACCCTGCCATTACTTCCCTAAGCTCCCTAATCCATTTATACATTCCCCCAAATTTTCCCTCACCCATCACAATCCCCTAACCCTACATTCCTACTCCCTTTCCCTTCCACTTCTTCCCTAGGGTTTTCAAAGACAAACTGAGCATAATGGAGGAAGAAATAAACATAATGGAAGAGGAAATAAATTCCATAGAAGAAGATAAGAAAATATATAACAAAGGAGGGAGGATTTTGAGATTAGAGCCAAAAGACACTAGAGAATTAATGGCATCACCCTTAGCTATCAGATGTTTCCATCATGTAGGTTGCTTTGAATTTTGTGAGATGGTACAAAGAGTCCAAAGTCATCCTACTTTGACCAGGGTTTTCATCAGCAACCTCTAAAATAACCAAGTGACTATAACAGGGGTGAATTTCACCATCTCCACTGACATCATTGCAATAGCAATAGGGATACACAATGTGGGTGAAAAATGGCTTAAGACAAAGGATTTGTATTCCCAGATGTATGAGCCTTACCTCAAGGCACCTTACAAATATAACATCAAAAAGGTCTTTCCTTTTGGTCAGTTGTTGAACAGGTTTTCTCCCATGGTGAAAATCATCATGAAATACTTCACTTGTGAGGATGAATTCTCTAGATTATATAGCTATCACATTAGGTTACTCATGCATTTCACTAGGGTGAAATTTCTCAACCTCCCCTACTACTTGTACAAAATAATTGATAAAATGGCCTACATAGTGCAAAACAAAGATTATGAGCTTTATATGAACAACCTCTTCCATCACTTTCTGATTAAAATCATTTTCCTTCACCACCTCAATCAGTTGAACATACCATGGGATACTTTCATAGAGGCAAATGTCTTCACTGCAGGACCAAGTCAACCTACTAGACCTATTCCACCAACAGCATCAGTTCCTCATAGGAAGACTAGGCAATCTAGCAAGGCTACAGTGAAAGAAACCAAAGCGGTAAAAGAGGTCAAAGAGGTCAAAACCTACCAGAGGGGACCTAAGCAAGTGTTTTGTCCACAGATTTTGGAAGCGGCCTTGCCTTCTTCATCAACAAAATAGGGAAATCAAAATAAAAAAGAGGCAGTCGTTCAAGAGGAGGAAGACCTTCTTGAGGAAAAAAGAGAGTTTGACTTGGTGGACTTGGATGTCCGAGATGATCATGAAGCATCAAATCTGATCATCAAAGAGAAGGATTCCACAATCAAAGAGCCGAAGGACAATATGGAAAGAGCACAATTTGTCATATCCTTCCTAGAACAAGAAAATAAGAAGTTGAAAGACAAACAAGTACTCATGGAGTTAGAGCTGCTAAAGGAAAAGAGACAAGACACCAAAGGTAAAGAAGTGATGGCACCTGATGAGTCTGAACATGATCAGACTTAAACCACCAAGACAAGACCAAAAACAAGAGGTATTAAGAGATCTTTATAGTAGGAGAAACATGAGGCAAAGCAACTCTGGTTTGAGGAAAGAATTGCAAAGAAATCAATGATTACAGAGAATTGTGGCTTGATAGAGTTAACATACACCTAGAGAAGTTCCTCCATAAGTCCAACAAGAACAATGAGATGCTTAGACATATGTAAAACATATGCACCACTAGAAACAATATTTGCAACATCAGGATCAAAGAGTTGAAGGAGAAACTCAAGCAAACCCTAATCAAGAATAAGGAGGAGGTCAAACTTGAGATTCTTGATGATGCCTCCTTGATTGCTTGAGACACCTCATCATCACTTCATCTAACAATTTTGAAGAATTTAGGGAAATTTTTCACGTTTTTAGGCATTTCTGCAAATTTTGACAGACTTTTCGCACAGTCAGCCTACAAAAAGCGTAGTGTGGGCCACGCTATGATTTTTGTGGAGGCCTGAAAATGAGAAATGGTTTTCATATTTGGATTCAGAGTAATGTCTACATCAATTTTTGACTACTGAAACTCAAGAAAAAGATCTTTTGATTGGTGGAAATGGAAAAAAACCACTCAAAAACCACCTTTCTGCCTCCTTTTTCAGCCTTTCACTATGCTTGTTGAGAAGTCTTGGGAGATTGCATCTTTTATGAGATTCACTCAACCATTTTTAGAGCTTGAGCACATTTTTGACAACTAAACTGGAATACCTTTCCAATGAGCCATCTTGGGCCCAATTTGTACTTCGGGAAGGTATTCAAAATCAATTTCAACACCCACATTGCACTTTTTCCTAGGAACAGTGCGCTTTTTCCAAGCATGCTACGCTTTTTGCAGTTTTTCGTTTTCTCCAGAATTTTCAAAATTTCTCAGTTAATGGATGGATTCAACGAACGTTTACTGATGTAATGGTGAAATGTAAACATAATTATGCCATAAATAGTTACTAGGGGTAGATACATCATGTAAATATGTAATTTTGGTCCGAGTGAATCGGTTTCATGAATGATAGGGATGAGTTGGCTAACCTCCCTAATCACTAGGATTCCAGTTAATCACTTTGGGGATCAACTCCACAAGTCATGGATTCGACCCCTGAGAGTGAGAGAAGTATTTTTTGGCCTATATATTTCATTTCCTTTCTCATTGCAAGGGTTGGATGTTGTATAATTTGATCATTGAACACTATTGTAATCAGACTTTTGGCAAGAAATAACAGACTGAGTTGTAGCTATTTTGATGGGATTCCTGTGGTAATGTGATTTGCTCTTGTTTCTTCTTATGTTTTTCAAATGTTTGAATGTATTATGATATTCATATTCATGCCATCTCTGAATGTAATTGATTGCTAACTTAGAAAGACATAATTCGTCAGATTATGCTTTGTTTTGGAGGAATAGTTACAATTTTGTTTCATCTTCTTCTAATTGAAAATAGATCATGTTTCCAATGCTTTTTTCTGAAACCCTAGCAGTCTAGACAAATCCATCAAGATACCTTAATGTGTTAAAGTACTTACCTAACTTTCCCCATCAGATCTCTGCAATTCTGATCCTTATTGTCCCTGACCTGGTTCTTCTCTGACCTATTCACCATCCAGCACCTCAGATTGACACAATCAAACCCTACTGCTACTATGCCTAGCCTAAAATCCTCATTATCCAGTCATCTTGATTGTGATTTCATGGAGAGATTCCTCTCCTGCCTAGTAGGGCTATCTACTTGGTGAAAGATTGGTTTGTGGTTACCTTTGTTGGTATCTTCTCAACCTTGGAGATCCGATAAAGTGTTAACACCGACTACATGACCTAACCTCCTCTGCACAAGACGCACTATGGAGTGACCCATCTGCATGCCTTTCATACTTATGACCAACCACACCACAGTCTTGTACATGCCCAAATCTTCAGATTTCTCATTCAGCTTTCTGCCCATAGTGCGCGCACATGGTCTGCATGACTCGAGCTACTAGTGACCCGTGCAACCTACGACCTGACTTTCCCTCACCTGAACACTTTCCGAACCTAATTCTGTACGTATTTTTTTCCCACTGATTCTGTCTTTTTCCTTCTCCCTTCGTTTGACTATCCTCGCTGCCTACGATGTATCAAGTCTGAAATTTGTTTGGATGATTCAAACTCTCCATGCTATCTCTTATATGTATGATGCATCGTGGTCCCAAGTTATCCATGACTTACGTTTTTTCATGCTACCACACGTCGTCTCGGCTACTCCACACAAGTAGGCCCATCACATAAATTTTGTGTCGGCCCATCACAATATTTAAGTTAGACTATCGCATACACACCCAATCGTTGCTATAAACACACGACTCGCTCAGCTACTACACACGACTCGCCTGGCCTCTACACACGACTCGCCCGACCGCTATGGGCACGCGCCTACCCGATTCCCTCGCACAACGTAAATTATATGAGTTGTCTTTAATGCGACTTTTTGGAGCTTTTGGTAGATTGTATGGCTAGAAACCGGTGGAAAATTTTTAGGTGAAATCTTGATTTTTGTTATTTAAACTGGTTTTTTTAGTGCACATATGGATTCAACACCCTAAAAAACCCCTAGAGCACTTTGATTGTTCAAAGTTTACCCACAAAACTTGTGATTTCAATGAATTCTTTCTGGATCTTCGACAAATTAGATTGGAAAAATAAATCTGAATTTTTTTCAAAAAGTCACATTAAAGACAATTTGTAAATTATATATATATGTGTGTGTGTGTGTGTGTGTGTGTGTGTTTTAAAAAGAAGTTATATTATATTTATTTATTTATTTATTTCTAGTTTAATTTTTGGGGTTTTATTATAATTTTTAGATAGTTTTTTCTATTATTTTTTTCCTTTTTAAATTCATTCCATTTTAGTTTTTTTTTTTTCCAAATTGCATTATTTTATTTTTTTAATTTTCTTTTATTTTTATTTTTTGGTTTGGAAGATTTAATATTTTTTTTAATGATTTTTTTTTGTGTGGTAACATGTTTTTTAACATGGGTATTTCCATAGTGAGAAAATTGTTGTTGATGATGAGGACTTATGGAGAACTATGTGTTACTATTTTTGTTATGCCCAATATTTTGGGTGAACCCTTCACCCATCTTTAAGGGCTTGAAGTATGATGAGAAGAGTGCTAGAGATCTATAAATAAGGACAGTTATGAAATCTAGTTGTTAAAGGAGAAAGAACTATAGCCATTATAGGAGCAAAATAGTAATAGATAGGGAGATATTTAATTAAATAAAATAAATAATTAGATAAATAAAAATTAAATATATTTGAAATAGTTAAATAATTCGATTTAAGAAAGAATGCAAAAATATTTAAAATTAGAAATTAAAATATATAAGAAAATTGGTCAAGAAGAAATTAATGAAGTTTTTCTTTTAAGGAATAATGGAATATAATAATCAATGGAATAATAATATTGAGTAAAATAGCATTGGTAAATTTAGATTAAAAAGGAATAAAATAATTGATTTTAAGATTGGAAAATTTAGATTAATAAATAATTTATAATATCAAAAGAATTATTATGACATAATAATTAAAGTATCCTTTTTTAAAGGAATATTGGATTATAATAATTAAAATATAATAATCAATGGAATAATAATAGTGAGTAAAATCGCATTGGTAAATTTATATTAAAAAGGAATAAAATAATTGATTTTAAGATTGGAAAATTTAGATTAATAAATAATTTATAATAGGTCAAAGGAATTATTGTGACTAATAATAATTAAAGTATAACCAATTATCAATTAAAGGAAAAAAATTGGTTTAAAAAAAATAATGAAGAATTGAAAATATAATGGATTATAATAATTATTAAAAATGTAACATTAAAATAATCTTGGTAAAATTATTCTGATTTCATTGCGCTGCTGCTGAGCGAAGTAGTCTCTGCAGATCTTTCATGCTAGGGTTTCTGCACCCCTGCGCGCCTGTGGGGCTGCTCTGCCCCGGCCCCGGTTCTGCTACGCCCAGCCATAAAGTCCTCTGGGGGCCCGGATCTGCCCCCCCCCCCCCGGAGGTTATGGCCTTCAAAGCTATGATTTCCTCAAGTAATAAGCGCCCGCCCTCAGCTAGTCAACAGAAGTTCGTCAAGAAGATGGAAGCCATTCCCTCTGTATCCCTTCCTGAAGAAGAAACCTGCAAAGCAGCTTTGAACCTCGCTAAGAGAGGCCTCATAGGTCAGTTCACGGGCCTCTGGCCCTCTCCCAAGTCGGTGGAGGATTGGACTCAACGGAATTGGTTGTCGTTAATCAAAGACGGAGTAAAAAGCTACTTTGTTGGGAAAGGATTTTTCGTTTTCGTCTTCGAAAGTGAAGAGGATCAAAGCTTAATCTTCAGGAATGGACCTTATTTTATGGGCCCGCAAGGACTATACCTCAACAAATGGTCGCCAGATTTCAACCCAGTTCAGGATGTTTCATCTGCTGTACCGGTGTGGGTGTGGCTTCCCCATCTCCCCCTCCACTGCTGAAACCAAAATTCTCTTCAAATCATCGGCAATGCCCTAGGAAAATACATAGACCAAGCTCCAAGGAAAGATCAATATTCATGTGCTCGCATCTGCATCGAAGTCGATCTGGAGGAGGGCTTACCGGAAGCCATCAAACTTACAGTCGCAGGATGGACGCACGTCCAAGAACTGGACTATGAACAACTCCCATTTAAATGCAGACACTATCATGGCTACGGGCACTTTTCCAAACACTGCAAGAAAAAGGTGGAAGAACAACCAGACAATCAAAATGGTGAGCAATGGACCCTAGTACAAAAAACCTCCAATCACAAAAAAGGAAATGGGAAAGGTACTCCGAATGAGGCACCAGGTAGCTCTAACCACAACCAAGAAAAAAACTCAAATGGCAAAGAAAGCAGTCAGGTCAAGTCAGCCACAATAGTCCCTGAAAACTCGGAACAGACTGGACCAACTACTACCAACAAAGAGGATGGGGAGATGGCTCACCTGGAAGCCTCCCAAGGAAGTCCGCCCAATACCTCATACGCAGATGTCACAAGGAAAAAACCAGCTGATAGCACCAGCTCCTTGGAGGATGAAACCTACGAGCAGCCAACAAAAAATGTTGGCAGGAAAACTCGCAGAGAAGAAAGGGAAGAGGAGGCCGAAAGGCTTAAAACCCAAGGAAGCTAGCCCACTATAAAGATGTCTATAGGGAGAAACACCAGGACCAGGCCCCCTAAGGGAGGCTCCCACCCCACCCCTGGTAAATAATGTGTCTCGTCTCTTGGAAATGTAGAGGTCTAGGTAATCCCTCGAAAGCAGAAGCAGTCAAAAATCTACTCAAAATAGAACCCTCGGACATTCTCATGCTCCAAGAGACTAAGATAGAGGGGAAAGCCCTCCTAGACATCAGCAAGACGAAATGGAAAAAAAATAAAGGAAGAGCAGTCAGCTCAAGAGGCTCATCCGGAGGGCTTGCAACTCTTTGGACTGAAGATCTCTTTCAGCTGGACAAATCCCATGAGACACAGCACTGGATCTACACGGAACTAATACATCGCACAAGTAAGCTGATTATCTCCCTTTTTAATCTTTATGTTCCTGTTCTATATTCAGAAAAGAGAGATTGTTGCAACTCCCTCATCGAATTTCTAGAGCAGCACTCTCCAAGCAACATCATTTTTGCTGGGGATCTAAACATTGTTTTAAAATTCAAAGAAAAAATGGGAGGTATCAACAGCAGAGACCCCATTCTTCCCCTGGTGGAAGATCTCATTCAACAGTGGGATCTTCTAGATTTCATTCCGGTCAAAGGAATTTACACATGGTCCAACAACAGAGTGGGAGAGGACCATATTTTAGCCCGTTTATACCGATTCCTGGTTCAAGGTGATTTGCTGATGAACAAGAAGATAATCACCACAAAAATCCTTCCCAAACTGACTTCTGATCACAAACCAATTCAGCTCATTCTGGAAGACGAAGAAGATTTGGGTCCAATCCCCTTTCGATTCAGCCCTCTCTGGATCGAAAGGGACAGTTTCATTGACACATTGAAAATAGCATGGGCCAAAATCTTCTCAAGGTCCTCTAGCTATGTGTGGGAACAAAATCTCAAAGCTACAAAGCAAGCACTGAAGGAGTGGATAAGGAAACCTGCCCCAAACCTTATCAGCCACAGAAAAGAAATAGTGCAGTCATTAGAGGCACTACAAGTCGAGATGGATAGTGTAGAAATCACACCAGCGCTGCTTGACAAAGAAGTAAAAACCCAATGCTCAACATTCAGATCTTTCCGAACGGAGGAGGAGTACTGGAGAATCAAGTCACAAAGTTTGTGGCTGAAGGCGGGCAACCGGAATACCTCTTTCTTCCATCGTCAATATAGAGCAAGACTCTCTAGAAACCATATCTCCGAAATTACAACAACAGAGGGGCAGCTCTGTAAAGGTTTCAGTCAAATAAAAGAGGTTGTTGAAAGCCACTACAGACAGCTTTATACAGTAGGAAACCAAGACTACGAGGAGGAAACTGCAGAGTTCCTCTCCAACATCCCTCTCCTGGTCAGGCCTGAAGACAATTCCGCTCTCACCAGCCGAATCACTGAAGAAGAAATCATCAAATTTATCTGGTCTATGGATTCGGATAAGGCACCTGGGCCTGACGGATTCACCATACACTTCTACAAGACATGCTGGGATATCATCAAAGTGGACCTCTTAAAGATGATAAAAGGCTTCATGAAAAAAGCCAAGGTAGGAGGAGGAACAAATTCCACCTACCTCGCCCTTATTCCCAAAGAATCCAATCCCCAAACCTTCGCTAGATTCAGGCCGATATCGCTTTGTAACGCCTATTACAAAATTATGGCAAAACTCCTAGCAAATAGGATTAAGCCCCTGCTAAATAGGCTGATCTCTAGTAGTCAAGGTGGTTTCGTAGAAGGCAGGCACATCTTGGATAATGTCATTCAAGTCCAGGAGACAATTCACTCAAGCAATCAGCGAAAAGAAAAAGGGATGCTGATAAAACTTGACATGGCTAATGCTTTTGATCGTGTCAATCGCTCCTTCCTCTACAAAGTTCTCCATGCCTTTGGATTTTCCTCCCATTTTTTCAATCTCATCATGGCCTGCACTGACAACCCCTGGATTTCCCCTCTTGTCAACGGTCACCCTACCTCTTTTTTCCAAGCCCAGAGAGGCCTCAGGAAGGGATGCCCACTTTCTCCCTTTCTGTATATCCTGATGGCGGACTCCCTCAATAGAAAAATATCTGCCGAAAAAGTGGCAGGTTCCCTTCCTGGTCTCAAATCCTCAAATCTTTCCCCAGGTCAGAACCACGCTCTTTTTGCGGATGACTCCCTTCTCCTTGGAGGCGCCTTTGCAAGAATTTCCAAAGCCTTTGATGTTGTCCTCAAAGGCTACTGTAGGGTTTTAGGAGCTTCTATCAATGAAAGAAAAAGTGAAGTCTATCGCTGGAACATCGAGAAACAAGAGCTCACAAGTATTTCTAATTTTCTTGGCTTCAACAGCCAAGCCCACTGGGAAAAGATAAAATATCTTGGCCTTCCCATCACAAATGGTTTCAATAAGAGGTCGTTGTGGTCCAAAATTATCAGCAAAATCAAGTCAAAAATCTCTGCTTGGGGAGGATACTGGCTCACAATAGGTGGCAGGGTCATCCTGATCAAGTCCGTGTTATCAGCTCTTCCTATTTACCAAGCAGCTTTCCTTCTCGCCCCTAAAAGAATGACGGAACAAATCTCCAAAATTCTTCGAGACTTCTTGTGGTAGGGGGGGAAGGGAAACCAACAGAAAATGCATTTACCGAAATGGGACATGGTCAAACGCTCTATCCCTGAGGGAGGCCTACAAATGCGTGATCTAGCTCTTGTCAATTTGGAAATGGGAGGCAAAATTTTGTGGAATCTCTTCAAGGACCCCAAGCAACCAGTCTGCGAAATGCTGAAACTGAAATACGCCCACAAGGTTCCACTCAGAAATCTGCAGGTAAGTCAAACAAACAACTGTTCACAGGTCTGGAAACTATGCAACAAAAGTTTAAATTTTTTCAAAGGCAAGGTGTACAAGATCCCAGGCAACGGTAAGAAAAAAAACCTGTGGTATGATAGAATAATGGACCGAGACCCACTCTCAGAAGTTGAATAAATCGCTGAGTTAAAAAATTGGTTGGAACGCGTAGGGATAAATAGCGTTTATGATCTCTCCAAATGGGATGGACATGGCGATTGGCAAGGTTGGGATTTCTTTGGAGTCCCTGACCGTTTAAACCAGCAGAAGCTCTCCCTCGAATAATTGCTGGAAGAAGTGGCTCCAATGAACAGAAAAGCAAAGGACAGCTGGGGGTGGGGGCAATCTGGATACTACACAACAGCAACAGCTTATAACGCCCTTCAACCCATTAGGATCAGCAGTAAAACCCCGGATTTCTGGAAAAAAGTATGGGAACCGCTTGCTCTTCCTAAAGTAAATTTCTTCTTTTGGACGCTGGTCCACAATAAACTGTTAACTGGAGAACCCATGATGAAAAGAAACATAGTTGGGCCGCACAGATGCGAGTTGTGTAGAAGCAGCTCAGAATCTGCCAAGCACCTTTTCATGGACTGCAAGTTCACCAGAGATGTGTGGGGACTCATTCTCCAAGAGCTTCACACTACAGTCCCCCCATTTAACTCAGTAGCTGATCTATTTGACTCATGGAATCAATGTTATCACAATAAAATTCCCAGCAAATCCTTTTGGAGGAAAGTCTGGAACGCTATCCCCAAATTTGTGTGCTGGCAGATCTGGCTGGCTCGGAACGATCTGATATCCAATGAAAAGGTGCAAGATCCCTTCTCGGTAGCTGTAAAGGCCAAATCCTTCCTCCTGGAACCTGCTCAACAACAATATTCTTCTGAAGATCCCTTGCTTCTCCCTGAAGAAGAGAGGTGGTTGGGCCCCCTCTCCCCACATTCCCGGAAGCAATTATCTGCCCCTCACTCAGTGAACCCAGAATTGCGCAAAAGATATTCCGAAGCTACCTTCTTTGAATGGTGGCGAAAACCAAAAACAACTACGATTTTCTTTGATGGAGCCTCCAAAGGCAACCCCGGGGCAGCAGGAGCTGGAGAGGTTATATACGCCCCGGACGGAACAAGAAGGGACAGATTCTGCTGGGGCATCAAGCAGTAAACCAACAACCAAGCAGAGATAGGCCTCCTCAAAGCTTGTCAAATAGCCAGAGACAGAGGGGACAAAGAAATCCAAGTTTTTGGAGATTCAGAGATCTTTATTAAAAAATTAAATACGGAAAATCTGTTCACCAATGCAAGCCTCAACAAAAAACTAAGCAGATAGAAGAGAGTCCTGTTCGATTTCGACTCCTACAAATTCCGCCACATCCTCAAAAACTTGAACAGTGAAGCAGATCTAATGGCGAACAAAGGCTGCACTCTTGGAAAAGGACAACTCCTCGTAAATGGTGATAGTTCATTCCAACTCTGCAACTCTTAGGGAAGTTGTTTTTGTAACAAGGAACAGAAACAGATGCATTGTAATGATGGCAGCCACGGCGTAAGTCCAAACTTTCTCTCCAAATAAATAAAACCATACCCATTACAGTTAAAAAAAATAATCTTGGTAAAATTAAATTAATAGAGTAAAAACAAAGCTTTTTTTTACTAAGGAAATTAATAAAATAACTTAATTAAATTAAATTAATATTTATTATTGAATTATATATATATATATATATATATATATATATATAGATTCTTTAATTAACTTAAATTAAATTTTAATTAACTAAAAAATTAAAATTAATTAATTAATTTTAATTTTTTTTTGTTAATCTTAGTTATCCTTTTAATTCAATAATAAATATTAATTTAATTTAAGTATTTTAATTTAATTCAATTTTTTTATTAATTTCCTTTCGTTATTAGTAACCAAAAAAACAAAAGAAAGAAATTTATTCTTTTAACTTATTTATTAATCTAATTTTACCTATTTTCAATAATTATTATAATACAATATCTTTTCAATTCTTCATTATTTCCTTTGACCAAAAATTTGTCTTTAATATTTTTTAATTAATAATTTCTTATCCTTTAAATACAATTAGTCATAATAATTTTTAACCTATTATAAATTATTTATTAATCTAAAGTTTCCAATCTTAAAATCAATCTTTTTATTCCTTTTTAATCTAAATTTACCAATTTGATTCTCTCACTGTATTATTTTACTGGTTATTATATTTTCAATAATTATTATAATCCATTATTTCTATTAAAAATAAAAATAAAAACTTCATTAATTTATATCTTTATGACCAATTTTCTTTTATATTTTAAAATTATTTTAATTTCTAACATTAAATATTTGTGCATTCTCCCTTACATTGATTTAATTAACTAATTCAATTATATTTAATTTTTATTTATCTAACTAATTATAATCAAATATCTTCCTATTTGTTACTATTTTCCTCCTATAACGACTATATTTCATCACTATCCTCTATTTATAGATGTCGAGCACTTTTCTCATCATTAGTAAGCTTCAAGAACCTAAATATGGGTTAAGGTTTTATTGTCGCTAAGATTGTACAGGCACCGCGACAATCACTAAGGGCGGGGGTTGTCACTCTGATCCTCGCCCACTCCGTTCTAGTTGTCTCCCAACAATAGGATATGGGGGGTAGTCCCTCTGGATTGAGGTGACAGAAAACAAGTTGAGAATCAAATTTTCTGGGAGACACAATTGAGTGGCCTAGCTACTTGGTAGAATTTAGCAAGATTAAGGATTTTATTGGATTTATAATTGAGGTTGGTACCTTATAGAGTCAAATTATTGCTTATTAGAAATTATAGCCAAGTAAACAGTTAGACAATTGTCACTTATATGAATGACTAACCTATATGAGATGAAAATTCTAAGAACTAGATGTGATGCAAGGATCTTGGTTAATTTAAAATTAAATTCCTAATCTAATTTGAACCTATCTTTTAAATGTTTTGAGAAACAGTCTTCAGAGTAGGTTGCGGGATGGAAGCCAACAGGAAGTAGGAAATGGCTTGATTAATGATACCTCCCCATGGATTCCAACCACCTAGTGCCTTCGGTGCCGCAGAGACTGTGGCTTTTACGACTGCAAGGTCACTGTATTAACCACTAAGAAAATTTGAATCCCTCAAACTATTTGGAAAAGGTTTATCCTAGGAGTATATCAACAAATATTATGCTTGGAGTTAAGTTATTAATGCAAACTAAGTTCTAGGATGCTTATGAAATGATGATGAGTGAGATCCTTAGGTCAAGATTTGTTCAAGTACTTAAGTTATTAATGAAACTCTTAAGGAAAAAAGTACGTATAAATTAGATGCAATCTTACAACCAAGAAAATGTGTTAGTTAACTTAGTGGCAATAGTGAACCAATCCAAAACTTGCTTAACCACCTATTGTAACTTTAGGAGACAACCTATGGCTAAGTAGAGGTCAGTGCCTAAATCATTGATGCAGTAAACCCTACAAAAACCCAGAATTTCTCCCAATGCTATGCATATAAAAATTCATCTCAATAACTGCCAACCAAAACTCCAATGTCTGAGAAAATTCACACTTTTTCTACATGCGGAAGCTTTCTTTTTAAATCCCTCATTATGGTTATAAAATCGTTGCACAGCAGAAATCATTTTACTATGATTAATAAGCCATTTTATAAGTGGAAGCTTTCTCCTTCAATTATCACTTTAAGGTTATGGAACCAATAATAATCAACCACTGTATATGGGATTTTTCCTTTTCTTCATTTATGGCAAACTCATACATTAAAACTCATTTCAATTTAAATGAAATCAAATGAAATCAACATTCAAATGCTCCCATAAACCAAGGACTTGGACTTTGTCCTCACCTCAATGCGCTCAATTCAACATTTGGAGATTATAAAACCTCAAATTTGATGTGCCACGGCTTTTCACATCGACCATAATATTTAATATATTTCTACAAACCAAAGTTATGAAATATTATGGTTTCAAGACTTGTTTCAAACCAATGTTATGAAATATTATTATTTCAAGACTTGTTTCAAGATTCAGCTATAGCGCTACGGCTATTCAATGCATCTTAGCCATCGCTTCTGTCATTAAACACATGAACCGGTTTAATAAAAACTAAATCAAATAACCACACATTTTCTACTCACCATTCGATCACCTGCAATGTGATTCGACCAAGCTGTGGACTGCACCTTCATGGAATTCAATTATACAATGTGTTTTTAATGCATCGTATCAGCAATCTGCACCTTCGCGTTATATCACATAACGTCTATCCACATTCCCAAATCAAATGTTATGAATATTTTGGATTTCAAGACCCAATTCAGTAGACCCAACGATTAACAATTCATCTTACCCTTTACAAGAGAGGCGATACTACTAGTTTAATGGCTCGAATCTTTCTTTACTGCTCTGTTATTTGTTCAATCAACAAATCGATGCCAGACACACTCTTCGGGTGTTGACATCGCTTGCACACTTGTCGGAAAGCTAAACACATTGATTTGTTTTTGGCTTTCACACGGATCTACACGCATTCAAACAAAACAGCCAATTACAATACCATTATTCACGCGTCTGAAATACTGTAGATCAATACCCAAAAGCCGCTTCATTTAATCAGAGTCCTCCACATGATTGCAACCTTGCTTATCTACGTCCTTGAGATTCATTCCAGATTTCGTGTAGCTCCAATTTCGATGCTAAGATCGGTTTTAATTTCTTAATCGGTCTCTGCATAGATTAACGCCCCTTTACAACACGATTTCCAACTTTGGTTGGACATATCGTTTGACTTCAAACAATCTGCCCTTTTCTAATTGAACGCTCATTTCTTCAGATTTTATGTATTCAGACATTGAATTCAACATTGAGCTCAAAACACCTCAACTGAAAACTATAATAAATCGGTTCCATTAACATTCTTTCAACCACAAACATTCTTGTTGCGTTCTGTTTGAACTTAGTTCAATCGAACCTTTCTTCTCATGAGCATAAATCGATCTCAAATATAAAAATCTACGTTCTCGATTTCCTTTAAAATCCCACAGAAATTAGTATAATTTGGATACCAATCTCAACAAGGACCAACGCCCTTTGCACAAGTTTATTTTTGCACAGAATTAATCCTTCATGGAATTTCAGTATTGTGGCTTTTAAACATTGAATCGATATCGATATTGAAATGAATCAACACACAGAGTTTATCACACTGTTCTCATACATTGCTTATTGAAATTCGAAACTCACTTATTCAGAATTTAAACCAATTTATACTCATGTAAACCAAACGTATTCTTTCATTAATATAAGGAAATCACTTACAAACTTCTCCTCGTCTTGACCAGATCTTAAATCGATGGCCCTTTCAATTGCCCGAAGGCTTACAAACTTGGCTATCCAAACCACACTCTCAATCACTCTATTCTTTTTCTCTGATCTATTTTTCCTTTGAGGCATATTAATTTATACAAATTGAATTAAACCAATTTAGGTTCAAATCCCCTTAATCACTCAACAAGCCCTCAAATATCTCAACAAATCCTACAATCTAGATTTATCCCTAAAATCTTGAAACTAAATCTAACTTAGGATCATAATTAATTCTAAAATATCTCAAGTCTAATTTCTCTCATGTTTTCCAATTATTTGGAAACATTTACAAATCCTCACATATAATTAATTAAAAAATATAATTTAATCACTCAAAAATCCCATTAATATTTACATGAAATTACTATTTCATCACAAACATGAGACCCCTTAGTTTAAATAAAATACAAGGTATTTTTCCAAGCTAATGCTCCTGCATCAATCATCTATTCAAAAGATAAGAGTTTACTTTTTTGTCCCATTTTAATGATTCAAAAGTATTTCTACAGGTAGTGTGAAATAAAATGTTCTTGGGAAAGGTGACCTTTTCAAAGTGGCCTCATTGACAATGAATATGATTTTCTAAGGTATGAGTATAGTGGTGAAGAAGAAGATGAAAGCCAGAAACCAGAGGCTGTTTTAAATGCAAAATATCTTTCCTCAAACTTTAGTAGAAATATGGAAGAAAATTAATTTTGAGAACACAAAAAGAGGAGTGCACATTAAGGTTATTTAATTGCATTCACAGACACCAAAATATTAGTTAAATGTTGCATTAAAAACCAACAGCTTCATTACTCTTTTCCATGGAAGATAAACATGAAATAATTTACGGAGAAATAAAACATATCATAATCAAATATCTATCTTGAATCACCTTGAAAAACTTTATTAAAACTCCAAGAAGATAAAAGCATTACATAGGAAAATCTCTCCTTCTGAAAGTCAAAATTTTGGAACCTCTTTTCATTTCTCCATGTCTCTTTTATATTTTCATTATAAAATAATAGTTAAGGAAATTGTTAATTGTCAAAACTACATAACTACTTCAAACTGTTCTTTCGTATGTATTCCTATGAGGGACTTTCTTTACAATAAAAACTTAAAAGACATAATAACATAATTTTACAAAAGTGAAAATATGTAAATTCCATGAAAATGATAGGTGGGCGCAGTTCCTTGAGTGATTTGGGACTATTGTGCTGGCTAGCTTGTAGAAGGCTCGGCTTCTGTTGTTGTTGTTGCTATAGGGGTCATCCATTCTCTACATTTCTTCCCGACAGCCAAATTTTAGCTTGGACATTTCACAAATCTGGTGTGAGCCATTCTGAAATTTTTAATTCTACTATAAGTGGGATACTCAGTGAAAATGGTTTTGATCAACCATAACAAATAAAAATATCTATGCAGATAATTTACAATTTTTTCTCCTTTCAACATTGTTGTCTTCTCATGAGAGGTGCCAATTTTACTTCTAGCTTCCACCAACATAGTTTCATATGTCTCCCAAAGAAGCAGGTTTCATTTTTTATCCCAGCATGATGATAATCCTTCCCTTTTTCTCTTATCAAAGTTGGTGTTAAACTTCAAAACAACTTCCTTTATCTCTCCAAGTTTTGTCTCAGTGGTCTTTCTATATAGATTCTTAAGAACTATTTTATTGATTTCAAGCACCAATTATGTTATGCCTTCAATTTTAATTTCTCTTAATTCTTGTGGAGTCTTAGAATTAAGAAAATCAATTATTTTCTTTGCAAATTGGCGCATTGCATGATCTTTTGCATTCTAGTAGAAATAATGCTCTCCAAATATTTGATGATAGTTTTTTCCTCTGTAACAATTAGTATAAAATCCCATATATTTTTAATTTAATGAATTGTTTGTTTCCAAATGATTTCTATGGCCTGACCCAGATACATATTACCATTTATTCCTTTAGCTCCTTGATCTCATTGCAAGCAGTCAGGTAATCACTGTAATATTTTGATGCAATCTCTTTAGTCATGGTCAGTTATTTTTCCTTTTCTTTCAAGAGTTATTTTTCATCATCCAAGTTTCTTTGTATCCTTTTCATCTCATATTCATAAATCTTGAACTATGTCATCACTCTGTTCCATTTATCAGCTAGGTCTTTAGAGTCAGGTTGTACTGGAATAGTACACACATTTGTATCAATCTTTTGTTGCAAACTGGAATTCATTTTTTTCAGGGTATCTATTTCATTATTTCTCGAAAAAATCTCATTAGTTAATATTTCCTTATATTTATCGACTTAAGCCACTTCTAGAGCCATCACATGTTCAACATAAGGCAACTTCAACTTCTTTCTCAATACTTGGATTTCAGTTTCTGCTCCCTGCAAAATTTTTTGAACAACAATTCTATCCACTGGATTGACACCAACTTTAACAATAAGTTTCGTTAATTATTCATTTTGTGTTATTAAATCCCTGGAATTTTCTTTCTCCAACTTCAATTAATTGACAACCTTACCCAATAAGGCTTTAGCTTTACTAGCAGCCAAAGAAGTTTTTCTCAAATCATTGTAAATCAACTCTCCAGTTTTCCTGTGCAAATTGATATTGTGAGGAAAAGGAATTTCTCTTGCATATAAAATCAAATTAACTATCTCAAAACCTGCAGAAGATGAAATTGGAAGAGTAGGATGAGAAAAATACAATCTTAATTGATTTCTTTCCAGATCCATATCAGATAGAAATATGGTATGATAATATGAAATTGATTGAGTTTCCAACTGGGATGTAACATTGTCTCTTATCATGTTGTTTCTTTCTTAAATATGACCATAAAACTTCTTCACAACAGGTACAAAACTCTCGAAATAATCTTCAAGTACAGGGGAAGAAGGTGTACAAATTACTTCTCCCAATTGTAGTTGAAAACTAGTTGTAGCTAAGGAGCTTCTAGCTACAGTTTCAGATTCCATCTCAGACAGTATGGGATTCTTTGAACTCTGAATTGTGTCCCCTTCCATATCAATCAGCTCTTCACTTCCCTCTTTAAACCTTTCTCTATAGCATGGGGAGTTTCAATGTCCACTCCTTCTGATGTTCCTGCCTTACCTCCATTTGATAATTTCCCCATGTCTAACCTGTATTTATGTGACATATGAAGCATATGAATTTTCTACTATTCTATTGGAAATAATATGACATGGATCATATTCCCACTTGTCACCTGGTTCTAACTACATGCTTTTGAGAATATTGTCCACTTCTTACATGGATTATCTGTTGTTTACTAGAAAAGGCCCAACTGCCTTGGGAAAATTAAACATATGTCCTTTTTTGGTTGGTACAAAGTGAACTTGATCAACATTCAAGCTCTGTCTAATAAATTATAATAAAAAAAACCTCATAGGCACAAAAGTAGTAAACCTATAAGGGGGAACCTCAACTCTATACAACCTAATCTCAGTGTAATCTTCAAATTGAAACCAGTCCCCTACCCTGACATCCTTACTCAGATGAAGAAGAGACTAGGATTTTGAAAAATACAAGGTGTGGGGGAACTGTTTATGATTGAAAAGGAAACTGGCAGAAAAGAAGAGGCAAAGTAGGTGAATCCGTCCTACTTAGGTCGACTTCTTACAATGTCTATCCAATCCACTATAGATTTTTTTCTCTTATGAACATCAATAATATTCATGCCAAAATGTATGAAACTCTTAACATGAACATAAAGGAACAAATAGGTTATCAATGAAGGAAATCTCAAACATCCAGTGAGGTTTAAATATGTCATATAAGAGTTAACTAATTTCTCCCAATAGGTTGGTCTATCTAAAATAATTCCAGGTTGCAACATCAGGCTAAAAATCCCTAAATGACTCGGTCTATAATAGTGGTATCCTCTATCCCCAAAACCCTGGCAATTGTCTGTAAAATTGGTCTGGCCTCTTCAATAAAAGTATCCAAAGAAAATTGGATCTGTTCAAAAAATCAACGATGACACGTAGGAATTAGATAAAAAGACATTTGGGCATAATATTTTCCGAACAAGTTTTAAAAAACAATCAACAGACATCCCTCTGAAATTTTGGCATATATTTTTTAAGATGGAAACACCAAAGCTCACTGAATTAGAGGAGCAGACACCTGGAAAATGTTTTCACCTAATGCATTCATGAAAAAACATTTCTCTGGATACATGGCAGACAACAACCAATGGATGAATTCAGGGAAAGTATAAGTTTGTGGGATTATAGTAGTAAAAATACCAGACCTTATGACATCAACATACATGGGGGAGTCCTTTTGGTTCACTAAGATGTGATGATGCATTTCCATGGGGTTTAAAGAGATATTTGAGTTGAATACATCCCTTGCAATGTCCATGAGAGGAATGTAAGAGATTGAACCAGATAGGGAATCCTTTTTAGACATTTTGAACTTTTAAACGGTCAAAATAGACTATATAAATACATGGTAACCTTAGCTGACGTTGATTGTTCGTAATTTTCTCAGGAGGATGAATGAGATGATGTTACGGACATTGGAGCAGTGACTGGAAATATAAAAATGAGAGTGAAAACATAGTTTAGAGAAGAAAATGGGAAAATGAGGGAAACTGGATTTTAATGTTGATTTGACATGTACGGGAAATCTGAGGTGATGTGGTGACGTGCAGGTGTAAGGGATTACGTGGAAGTGGAGTGACCTGGAGTGGGACGAAGTGACATGGAAGTGTGACTACATTGTGCTCGCATATCGTCACGATACAAGAGCACCAGGGTTACAATGTAATTGTGCCCATACTGCCCCCGCAATTGATCTGCACTGTCAATCGCGAGTCAGTGCTCTCGGTGTTGACCGATTTATAGGGAGATGGTAGAAAATAAAATTCAATTGGTTTGTGGTGCCGGGTTTGCACCATCCGGTGGACCCGACATCCCTGACTTACCCCGCTCGACATGTCACCCGTTATTTAATCTTATCTTTGACTTTAGCACCGCTCGAGCCCACAACAATTACGAGTTAAAGTTATAGTTTATCTTTGTCAATTATTAATCCACCATTAGTGCTTATTCAAAATCTTAAAGCTAAACATCTTGATTTTTCTTTTCTTTTCTTTTTCTTTTTTTTGAAATACAAATATGTATTTATTTTTCTTTTTCAACATATAAAGACAAAATAAAACGAGCTACAACACCACCAATGAAAAATTTCTCAAGATATCATCACCATGTCTATTAGATATTCATAAGATTCCCAAAATGACTTAGTTTATCGACAAGACTCAGAGATAAATTTTTGAGTGTTTGAAGTGATAAGTTAACAATTTCTCAAAACAAGAAAGTGTTAGATTCCACTTTTAGCACTTATTAATCTTATTACAGTAGTAATAAAATCACTTCAAATCATGAAATTTCCCAATCATAAGAAACATACTCTTTTCTAATGGTTAGCCAATGTAAATTTATGAGTTTATCCCACTTTAGGATGTAGTATTCAGAAAATTTTCAGATCTGAAATGACTTATTACAGCAGTGACTAGATCATAAAATTAGCGAGCTAGAGATGCCAAATATGCCCAAAACTAGGAAAAATTTTCCCAAACTGAAAAATTAGATTCTTAGGCCTCTTATAATGCAAATTTCATAATTATATCAAATATGATATACCTTGTTACACCATAAATTAAATTAGAAAATCAATGAGGTAGTGATGCTACAACAAGTGCCACTTCAAGCCCACAACTTGGAAGAAAATTACCAAACTAAAAAAAATAATTTTTAAGCCCTTTTAGGTGTGTGATTCAGAAAATTACAGATTTGATTCATTAATTTACGCAAAAAATTCCAGCAAGCAAAATTTTATATCTAAGCTAGATCTAAGATGCCCAAGTGGCCAAATTTCTTGAAAAAATAGATTTTGTAATTTTAGAGTATTTAGACCAACTTAATGTGATATTATGGAACTTATATCACTGTTATAAAATAAAATTTACAGAAGTGGAAAAACAATTAAAAAAAATAAGGTTTAGAAAGCAAACCCTAGGCCCAAGGCCTTGAAGATCCCTTGGTCCAAACTTTTTGAAATTTTAGGATGATCTTGCCACCTAAAGATCAGAATTTCTAAGGCCAAAAAGCTACAAAGCCACCAAGTATTTAGTCCAAAAAAATCGGATATGGATTAAGGGCCAAGGAGGGCCAACACTAGGCCTAGTAGGTCTAGTGTTTATGGAAAAGGAGGAAGGAGGAGGCCAAGAAAAAATAACACTGGAGGGAGAGTGGTCTAAAGGGTTGGACGACTAGGGTATGGGGCCGAAGAGGACCCTAAAGGATACAACCATCCTTTTAGGTAGTTTTTATGGGGAAAGGAGGGCATTTGAGGCCTTATGGGCCTATTTATATTCCTTTTAGGGCCTAAAGACCCAATCACAGGGCCAAGGAGGGAAGTTGAGGCCCCTAGGGCTTATGGCCAAACCTAAATATGGATAAAATCCTGATGTCGAGCCTTTTTAGGAAGATGCAGAGGCTGAGGAGGGGGATGTTGGCCTTAGAGAGGTTGGATCTAGGCCCACAAGGATTGAAACTCAAAACCCCGACTTCAAAAAAAAAATGTATTCCTTCATATCTGAATTTTGTAGAAAATTTTCCTATGGTTGGCCTTGCAAAAATTTCTAGTCTGTATCTTACCCTCAAGGGCCTAGATCTAGCTCTACTTCAGCTTCTTCTCTTGACTTCACTTGCAAAAATGGAGATAAAACACCAAAAAAAACAAATATATACAAAATCTCAAAAATTCCAAAACCCCAATTAGCCAAAATAATTTACAAATTTAAATTATAAATCTATTTACAAAATTTACAAATATACAAGGTTTTTAAAATAATTTTTTGAGAAATAATTTTTGTGAAATTTTTTCTTTGATAAATGGCTAAAAACACTTTAGAAACCCAATTCACACTACCTTAATGAAGATTAAATCCACCACATAAATATTTAGGATCCAAGAAAAGTGGTTGCATGCCCACAGTTTGTGAACTTGGGGACCAAGGACTGCATTACTTGCAAACACTATGTATATATCTCAAGAAAAATCATTAATCATATGGTGAACCAAATCATCTAAGATTAGCCCAAATATATAATCGAATTACTTTATCTACATCTAATGAAAAACATATTTTATCATTTACTAGCACATCATAGGAAAGCTTGAAACCAACACATACCACAAATCAACAAACATGGAACACCTTGAATTCCACCCAAAAGTATATTTTATGGTTTCAATAAAAGTTCCCATCGGGAAAATAGTGTTACATCAATGCTTCAACGAAAATTTCTTAGCCAGAAATTAGATGGCTCACAAATGACTCTCTATATATAGATAAATCCTCCTAGTGGAAAATTAATGAATAGTTAGCTTGATCCTTGTCAAAATAATCTCGGTCATCAAAAAATACTTGATCATATTTTAATATTAGCCATTGAATATTTATTTTTGACGACTTTTCGAATTTATCATTTAATTCCATTTTTATTAGCTCAAAATTAATTATTTTGAGCTAATTTCCTCAAAAACTTGGCTTTGACTTAACAACCAAGGTTCAATGGTCTAATTTTTCTTGAAATATCCAATATTCCCTCAGTGGAGGACCTTCAAAATATAATTATTTTAAGACCCACGAATTTTTCCACTTTGAGAATTTAATTTTCCTATCAACTTAATTTTGACTCTAAATTAATTGTTTTTCTGGCTTAATATTTATTTAAATTTTTCCAGAAAAAATAAATAAATAATAATAATAATTAATTCACACTTGAGGGGATTTAATGTTTTTTCCACCCTCTAATATTTTAACCATGGTGTCTAAGTATGAGGGACCATGCATTAAAATATATTTTTATATAAGATTTACAATTCAACCCTCAAAGGGGGAATACCAGTTCAGCTTAGACCCTCAAAATACATACCCAATCTACAACACAACATGGTCTAGTAGACCAAGTGATTTGTAATAAAATAATTTAGCCAACTAGATTAAAATATTCCCAAACCACTTTTACATAAGTCTTTACTAGAACACCAGAACTCACCTAAGACTTTAATGAAGAATTCTACCTTATCTTTGGGGTGAGACTAGAGGGAAAAGCTATGTTGACCATTCGTGTTTAGAAACAAAAATGATTCACTGAGACAAAAAACCTCCTAGGATGAAACTCTCGTCAAAATAATAGGCTTACCTAGGATTTTACATACATTCATGGTCCTACTAGCATCATTTACATTACAAAATTGCAGAATTGGTTTACAATTATACATAATGTTGATTGTTGATGATATGATGCTTTGAAGAAAAAGTAGGTACATATGCTTCTTCTAAACTTTTAAAACAAGTGTGAAAAATCTGGCTCCATATGGGGACACGTTGCTTTCATTAAGTAACGTGAGAACCTCAGAATCTTTCATCCAAGAAAACAGAAGTCCATAAAATAGATATCCATTCAACCTTGAAATCATCATGTATACATAGTCAATCCTGCTGGAATAGAAAAATATACTCTAGCAAACTGAAATATGAAAAACATAACATAAATGTGTGAAACAAAATCAGCTAATGACATGAAATAAAAAGGAATAGGGTTAGAGATACTATGAAAACGATGCCCCATGGAAGCATACGTCTTTAGCATAGTGCATACTGAGAATATGCCAACTCTTCAGCAAGTTTGTGGGCTACTTCTCAGATGTGCCATGTTGAATTCTGAAAATGATAGGAATTTAACTCATCTAAATATCGAGTTTCTCTCTCCCATCAGATGCACCAAACCTCTTCCTTCTTATTTTCTACCTTTTTCTTTTCTTCTTGGTGAGTTGTGATGTCAATAATGAGATCATTGTAGATTTCTTGTCTTCATATTGTAGCTCCTCAAATGAAAGATCCAAAGAACCTGAAATATTCCCAACCTTACTCTGAATATACTTTGTCAATGGTGACACATAAGCTTGATCTTTCTTAACTTCTTTTTCAAATATGTCACTTCTAGTTAACCTATGTTCAATGGGACAAGTGATCTTCTCGTTATGGGATGAGAGTTGTTCTGAAGGACTCGCAAGCTTGTGATCCGTCGAAACTCCCTTATTTTCTTCATCATTTGATCTATGATAATAGTCCTGCTCCTATAACCTTTCCATATTTTGTAGCTTATTTTGAAGAGTGATATTTTCAATTCTCATGGCATATTTTTTCTTAGAATGTTCATCTTTCATAGTATTTATTTCTTTGGCATGGTTTTCTTCCATGTTCAAAACTTATTCTGAAGGCATATCTAACCAGCTTCCATATCCTTAATTAATTTATCATGATTTACTTGAATAGAACTTATTTATTCCTTATGATTTTCTTCCATGGTTATCAAAGAATTATATATGGTGGTAATTTGATTAGAATGATTAATCTCCATGGTTTTTAGTTCCTCAACATGTTGTTCTTCTATGGCTACTAACCTTTTATGAAAACTAACTTCCCTATCTTGAATAGAGCTCATTTCTTTCCTATGATTTTCCTCTATGGATATTAGCCCTTCAACATGTTTTTCTTCAATAGCCATCCACCTGATGTGCATGGATCTCATTTCCATAGAGTAATCAACTATCAAGTTCTCTCTATTAAGTCTCATGGTTTCCACCATTTGAGTTAACTTATTGATAATATGCTTATCATTTTCTTTTGCATCATCAAAATTAATTTGATCCTTCATCCCTGCCTATCCACTCTCAAGTATTCTTCTTGCAATGGCACAAGTGGATTCATTAAGAGAATGATTACAATATATGCAATATGGAAAATGTTGGTGTATCGCATTCTCTTGACACCTTTCTATGATATTCAGGTCTTTTACAGGATCACTTTCATCCTTCTTCATGGTATTAGAGGCACAACGTGATCCCCCTTGATGTTCATATATATTTTTAAAAGAATTGATGATGGCTTGTAAGGCGTAAAAATAATTGTCAATAAAATCACAAAACCAATACCTGGCATCACCTTAAAAGGAAAGGACAAAGAGTTGCATCTCGGTATCTTCATGATTTTATGCAGTCGCGTGAGCATATATTTCGAGACAAACTTTAAAGCTTTACATGTTCTTCATAGCAATGATTACATCATTACTTGCGAAATAAGGTAATTTATCAATAGCCATTTCCGTAATATCATGAGGAATGTTGGTAAAATGCAAAGGGGTGAACAATTCATCCATGATGACTTGCTTAAGGGGGAAAGGAGATAATGGATGTTAGAGAGATAATTTTGTGTTCAAGAAAATCAAGAGATCCACAAGAAACAAGCTTCTAGCAAGAATTCTTGAAAAAAATGAAAGAAGTGGAGCCGCCACATGAACATGAATATAGCTCTAAAATCCAAAAGGCAAAAACCACAAAGTCAGGGAGAAGCATATGGATATCAGGGATGGATCCTTGTCTAAGAAAAATGAATACTTAGTAGAATGTAAGATTTCCTAAATGAATGAATAAGTAGGGTCTCCACCCAAAAAAGAAACCAAATTAAATTTCCAAGTGTTGAAGGTACGATAAACGAGATTAAAGGATTAGTGAGATGGTAAAAGATAAGGTGATGAAAAGATTAAGAGATAAGGAGAAAAAAAAGGCGCCAAAAAATGTGTCGTTGGTGGGATAAGAATGATGATATGATGAAAAAGGATGTTGTGAGGACCAAGGAAAGAAAAATATATCCCCAGAAACGACGCCAAAAAATTGTGTCACTCATATTGTATAGACATCGTGACAACCGCTCAGGGCGGGGGTTGTCACTTTGATCCCCTCCCACTTCGTTCTAGTTTTATCCCAACATCAGGCTATGGGGAGTAGTCCCTATGAAATGAGGTGATGGAAAATAAGTTGAGAATAAACTTGTCCAGGAGACACAGTTGAATGGCCTAGCTACTTGGTATAATTTAGCAAGATTAAGGATTCAATTAGATTTATAATTGAGACTAGCGCCTTATGGAGTCAACTTCTTGCTTATTAGAAATGAGATCCAAGTAACTAGATGGACAATTTCCGCTTATATGCTACTAACCTATATGAGATGAAAATTCTAAGAACTATATGTAATGCAAGGATGTTGGTTAATTTTAGATTAAATGCCTAATCTAATTTGAACCTCTCCCTTAATTGTTTTCAGAAACAATCTTTAGAGTAGGTTGTGGGATGGAAGCCAATGGGAAGCAGGAAATGGCCTCACATTTTGTTCCAACCACCCAGTGCTTTCAGTGTAGTAGAGACTATGGCTCTAATGACTGCAAGGTCACTTTTTTAACCACTAAGAAAAGATGAATCCCTCAAGCTAATTGGAAAAGGGTTGTCTTGGGAATCTATCAACCTAGCTTATTCTTGGAGGCAAGTTATTAATGCAAATTAAGTCATATGATGTTTATGCAATGATGATGAGTGAGATCCTTAGTTCAATATTTATTCAAGTACTTAAGCTGTTAATGAAACTCTTAAGGAAAAAATTACTTATAAATTAGATGCAATCTTAAAACCATGAAAATGTGCTATTAAACTTAGTGTCAATAGTGAATCACTCCATAAGATGCTTAACCACCAATGAACAATTACTCAAGATATCCTTATGCCAACATCTCCATGCCGATTAGATATTCATAAGATGCCCAAAATGACTTATTTTATCAAGAAGACTAGGTGATAAATGTTTGAGTGTTTGAAGTGCTAAGTTAACAAATTCCCAAAACAAGAAAATGTTAGATTCCAATTTCAACACTTATTAATCTTATGAGATCAGTAAGAAAATCACCTCAAATCATCAAATTTCCCAAGCATAAGAAACATAAATTTTTCCAATGGTTATCGAATGTAAATTTATGAGTTTAGAAAACTTTAGGATGTAGTATTCAGAAAAATTTAAGATCTTAAACAACTTATTATAGTAGTGATTAGATCATAAAATAAACGATCTAGAGATGCCAAATATTCCCAAAACTAGGAAAAATTTTCCAAACTGAAAAATTAGATTCTTAGGCCTCTTATGATGAAAATTTTAGAATTATATCATATTTGATATACATTCCTATAGTATAAATAAAATCATCAAATTAGTTAGAGATGCTCCAACAAGCGTCACTTCAAGCCCAAAACTAGGCAGAAAATTACAAAACTAAAAAAAAATAAAAAAAAAATAAATAAATAAAATATATATGTGTGTGTGTTTGTGTGTGTGTGTGTGTGTGTGTGTGTGTGTGTGTGTGTGTTTTAAGCCCTTTTAAGTGTGTGATTCAAAAAATTATGGATCGGATTCAGTGATTTAAGCAAAAAATTCTAGCAAGAAAATTTTTAGATCTAAGTTAGTTCCAAGATGCCCAAGTGGCCAAATTTCTAGAAAAGTTATATTTTGCAATTTTAGCGTATTTTGACCAAATTAATGTGATTTTAGGGAACTAATATCATTGTTATAAAATACAATTTATAGCAGTGGAAAAACAGTAAGAAAACTAGTGTTTAGGGAGCAAACATTAGACCCAAGGTCTTGAAAATCCCCTGGTCCAAACTTGCTAAAATTTTAGGATGATCTTGCCACCTGAAAATCAGAATTTTTTAGGCCAAAAACCTACAAAACCACCAAGTATTCAACCCAGAAAATTTAGAGATGGATTTAGGTCAAACTAGGGCCAAGGAGGGCCAATGCTAGGCCCAGTAGGGCTAGAATTAAGGGTAAAGGAGGAAGGAGGAGGCCAAGAAAATCTAATGTTAGAGGGAGAGAGGCCTAAATTGTTGGATGGTTAGGTTTTGGGGGAAAAATAGGGCCTTAAAGGATATGAACAACCTTAGAGACGGTTGTTTGGGGTAAAGGATGGCAGTTGATGCCTCTTAGGCCTATTTCTAGGCCTTTTAAGGCGTAAATACCCCAACGCGGGGCCAAGGAAAGAATATTGAGGCCTCTAGGGCTTAAAGCCAACCCTAGACATGGATAAGAGGCTGGCGTTGAGCCTTTTTAGGCTAACACAGAGGCTGAGGAGGGGGGAGGTGGCCTTGGAGAGACCGGATCTAGGCCCGGGAGGGCTGAAACTCAAAACCTCATCTTTAGAAAAAAAATTATTCCTTTAAATCTGAATTTTGCTACAATTTTCCTATGGCTATCCTTGCAAAAATTTCTAGAGATTAGATATTACCCTCAAGGACCTAGATCTATATCTACTTCAACTTCTTCTCTTGAATTCACCTGCAAAAATGGAGATAAAACACCTAAAACCTAAAATATATACAAAATCCCAAAAATCCCAAAACCCCAATTAGCCAAAATAATTTACAAATTTAAATTATAAATCTATTTACAAGATTGAAAAATATACAAGGGTTTTAAAATAAATGTTTGAGAAAAAAAATTTGTGGAACCGTTTCTTTGATAAATGTCTAAAAACACTTTAGAAACCCAATGCACACTATAACCTTAGTGAAGATTAAATACACCACATAAATATTTAGGATCCAAGCAAAGTGTGTTCATGTCCACAGTTTGTGAACTTGGAGACCAAGGATTGGATTACCTACAAACACTATGTATATATCTCAAGAAAAATCGTTAATCATATGGTGAATCAAATCATATAATATTAGCTCAAAACTATCAATAGAATGAATTTATCTCCATATAATGAAAAACAGATTTTATCATTTACCAACACAACATAGGAATTCACGTAGCCAACACATACCACAAATCAATGAACATGGAACTCCTTGAATTTCACCCTAAAGTATTTATTATGATTTCAATAAAATTTCTCAGCGAGACAATAGTGTTCATCAATGAGTCAAAAAAAAATTTGTTGCCAGACATCAGATGGATTTGACACACAAATGACTCTCTATATATAGATAAATCCTCCAATTAGAAAAATAATGGCTAGTTGGCTTGATCCTTGTCAAAATAACCTTGGCCGTCTAAAAATAATTGATCGTCTTTTAATCTTAGTCGTTGAATTTTTAATTTTGAGGAATTTTCAAATTTATCATTTAATTCAATTTTTATTAGCTCAAAATTAATTATTTTGAGCTAATTTCCTTAAAAAAATTACTTTGACTTAACCACCGAGGTCCAAGGGTCCAATTTTTCTTGAAATATCTAATATTCCCTTGGTTGAGGACCTCAAAAAATTAATCCTTTTAAGACCCACAATTTTTCCACTTGGAGAACTTAATTTTCCTATCAACTTCATTTTGACGCTATATTAATTAATTTTCTCACTTAGGATTTATTTAATTTTTTCCAGAAAATTTAATTAATTGACACTTGAGGGGTTTTAGTGTTTTTTCCACCCATTAATATTTTAACCATGGTGTCTACGTATGAGGGACCATGCATTAAAATATATTTTTGCATAAGATTTACAATTCAACCCTCAAAGGGGGAAGACCTGTTTGGCTTAGACCCTCAAAATTCATACCAAATATGTGACACGACATGATCTAGTGGAGCAAGTGATTTGTAATAAAATAATTTATCTAACTAGCTTAAATTATTCCCAAACCACTTTTACATAAGACTCAACTATAACACTGGGACTCACCTAAGACTTTGACTAAGAATTCCACGCTATCTTTGGGGTGAGGTTAGAGGGAAAAGCCTTGTCGACCATCTGTGGTTAGAAACACAAATGAGGTAGTGAGATGAAAAACTTCCTAGGATGAAACTCGCACCAAAATAACAGGCTTACCTAGGTTGTTACATACATTCATGGTCCTACTAGCATCATTTACATTACAAAATTGTAGAATGGGTTTATAATGATACATAATGTTGATTGTTGATGATTTGATAATTTGAAGAAAAAATATGTACATCTTATTCTTTGGAACTTCGACAAAAAAAATTCAACATGGTTCACCTGAAACTTTGGGCATAACAAAGATCATAACACACAATTCTCTAGAAGTCCTCGTCATCAATGGAAACATGTTCTTAATGGTGTTTTTTATGATTTCATAAACCATTGTTAAATTAATATTTCAATTTCAATGCTAAACTTAAATTGGGACAAGTTGTCTTAAACTAAGATCTCAAAATAGTTATACCTTTAGCCTTTAAAAAAATTATCTTAGTAGAATGGCTCTTTCATTTAGGTGTTTATTTTTAAGGTGATTTTTAGTCATGATATTTGGTTTATAATGCAATAGTTTAAAAATGTTGAAATTTTAAGTTTTTTTGTACTCGTGATATTTTATTTTAATTCCATAGTTGAAAATTTTCAAAAATTTAAGGTTTTTTGTAGTCATGTTATTTGATATTTTAACGTCATGGTTGAAAATGGTTGGAATTTTAAAGTGTTCCATGACCACAATTTTGTCTTTTAATGTCATGGCTTAAAAATGTTGGAATTTTAACCCTGAAAAAAAAGTGATGTGACATCAACACTTTTCGATTTCGGCGTGTTTTTTCATGTTTTTTGCAAAAAAATAAAGTTTTTGCGGGCTAGAGTTCTCATTTTGAGGTTACAATTCTCGTTAAGTTGGTAACAATGTTGATATTACTACAAAATCTAGCGAGGAACTACTAGGATAATCTATACCTCAGGGAAAATGAGATTGGCTATCATTATCACCTCAGTAGTCTTTCTTCGTCTATTTAGTTGTGTTTAAACCACAAGGGAGGCTTCCTTATAAAAATGGTTCAAGGTGATGGGTGAGGTCTAATGATTGGGATAGGGTACCATTAAATTTTATAGGGCTAAAATAATATTCATCAAAGTTCAAGCACTCTATCCTTAGACCAATAAGTAAATTAAAAGGTTCTTATAAGTTAGGGTTTTAACTGTTTTCAAGAATAGAGCTTGCAATGTCATATAATAACTGGAATAAATAGTCTTAAGCTGTTAAATCAATAAAGGATTAATACTATCAACTCTATATGAGATATTTAGGGTTTTTAATGGAGATTTTATGGCTAAATCGTGCATAAAAAAACAATTAAATTGTTATGTAAACCCTAGAGATGGGATTTAACATGCAATAAATGATATATTTTTATTACACAATTATGTAATACAATTCCTAGTTAAGAAGAAATGACGCATCAATTAAATTTACTTTTTTTTGCTATATTTCATAGAAACCCTAACCATAACCCTAGATATCTAGAATTTAAGAAAGAAGAGAGAAAATTTAGTAAAATTAGAGGGTTTAGGCATCAACACCTAAACTAGTTCCTTGATCTAAATTGACAAGTACAAATGTGATAGCGGAAGAGAAGAGTGGAGGTTACGAGGGTGTTAAACCTAGTGGATTCCTTATAAGGGAGATTTTAAATTTAAGAGATGCACAAATCCAATTTCTCATAAATAATAACATAAAAAATTTGCACAACATAGAGATGCAATATTTCTAGATAAATTTAGCAATTTTAACCATGACACATGTAGAAACCTTGCTTCAAACAATATAGCAAGAAAAATATAGAAAATGTGTAATAAACTTACAAAATTTCCACAAGAGTCTCTTCAATCAATCCCAAGAAGAAAACTTCAATCAAAATTCCACCTCCAAGAGAAATTTGCACCACAAAGATCACATTGTGTCTAAGTAGAAGAGATAAGGAGCTAATGCACATTCCCAAAGAGATGGCAATGTGATGAATAAGTTATTATAAAGTTGAAATGAGACTTCCTTCTATTTATATGAGGCAAAAAAAGTCTTATTTTCATAATTTTACAAGTAAAACCCGTAAATGTTCACTTGAGCATCCAAAAAGCTCAAAAGGTCACAAACTGACTGAAAAAAATAGCTCAAAAACATAACAAAATGCCAAAAATAGCTAACATGTGTGGGAAATAAATTTCTTGACCATGACATCATCCTCTAGAAATTACCAAGATCCATAAACTAATTTATGAATAGATATATGAGTGCTCTTCACTCCAATAAATCATCAAAATGCATGGGTACATCTCCCAAAGTTCCCCCTTAACCATGATGCCATCCATAAAGAGGCTTGTTGTAACTTATTTTTACTCCTTTATATTTTTTAATTTTATCTTTATTTCAAAAAAAAATATTCAAAAGAAAGTAGAAAAGTTATTTTAAAAATATATATACGAAATAAAATAAAAAAACATATATCCCATGGTTAATGCACAAGTCTAAATGCCACTTTATTTATTTATTTTATTATATTAGTATAATCCTTTGTATTTATTTTTAAAAAAGGATTATTTTATTTGTAATAAGTTTGAATTAAATTTTTTTGGGTGGTCATAAAGTCAGATATGTTTTGAATGGACAAGATCAAGCCCTCCCTGATCAACGGCCCCCGATCAACTGCGGGACCCATGGTAGTGTTGAAAGTTAACGGAGCGAGGAGGTCTGCAAAGCGGTTTTCTTGATTCCTTCATTGGATACATGGAAATCCAGCGCGAATTACAATACCCATCTCACGAAAACCATTTTTCGTCCATACCCCCCCCCCCCTACAAATCACTATTTCACTTATGCCTTCCCACTACTAGCTTCTTTGCCATTTTATACCTCTTTCCAAATTTCTATATGATCGTTGCCATCCTTCTTGCCAATGTTCCTCATCAATTAAATCATACATACCAATAATAGTTATACTATTCAAACCGTTATCCGCTCCATAATAAATCATTTCATTTATTCAAACCAACCATTTGCATTCAGTTTTTCACTACAATTCAAAGAACGATTATACAAGATAAATTTAACCAAAAAACTACCTCCAATTGTCGTCTTCAACCGACAATCGTCCTGTAATTGGGTAAATTATTAACAATTGTCTCAACAACTTGTTTTCCTAATGGTTTCTCATAAGGGAAAAGAGAAAATCGTTACAGATAGTCCCCTTCTACCTCATGTGATTAACCTAGATGAACTCCCATTAGTAGATACTCACTTTAATATTGCAGAGACCAATTGTGAATTTGATCTATATGAACTTCATAATTGGGCTTTTCAAAAGTACAAAGATGCCAGTGAAGAATTTTATTTTTGTGAGTCCCTATTACCTCAGTTTTTTTTCCCACAAACCTATCACTTTCCAGAATTCGTTGGCTAATGTGGAGTTCGATATCTACCTATCCAAAGAGTTGTAATAGCCCAAAACAATGAGGCCCTTTTCTATGTGACTTATGTATCAATTTTCCAAACCATCCAGCTAAATCATCAAGAACATTTTCACCCATTTTGCATTGGTGGATTAATGGAAATTTACCAAAAGCTATCATTTCCAAACATAGCTCATATTTTTTAATCTTTCTTGCTTAATCATTCTGAGTTACCTAGTACCAATCCTCCCTATTCAGCTACTATGTTCCCTGAAATGTCTAAGAAGGTCATTTCCCTATTGTCTTGTCTATTAGGATAACCCAACAATCAATTGGTTGATGAAGTCATATTGGGTTTTCTGTTATTATTTTCCTCAGGTAAAAATCATTCTGTAATGTTCAATTACAGTCAGTTTTTATCTGATGCAATCGATGATCAATTCTTAAAGTTCAATGTAGAAGGTTCCTTCAAATATCAATCAATATTGGTTTACTTGTTTATTTATCATCAGTTTGAAAGGTTTAAGTTCCATTTGCGAAAGCTAGATGCTACTGGTAACCCTCAGTCATTCATTCACTAGACATCAATAATGAGAAAGAACTTTGAAGATTTCTCATTTAGTGATATTTTTAATAAATTTATGTATGTGGAAAATTTCTTACTAAATAGTGATGTAGTTCCTATAGTTTTAACTGAGATCAAGAGAATATTATATCTGGGTGAAAATAACAAAGCTGGAGACTAGCATTTATACCATAATTTTACTGAAATTAGGATTTATGAATGTGAGTTACAACCATGTAAGTTTCTATATTCCTCCCAATGATAATTTTTTATGTTGAATATATTAGGAAAATGATGAATGTAGATGAGGTTCATTTTTTTATAGGAAATAAAAGGCCCAATTTAAATTGAAATCACAGGTTGGCCCTTTTATAGTCAACACAAGAGTCATAGAGAAGGAGGTTGGTGTTTTATTGAAACATATGAATTTCAGATTGATTTTCGTCTGGTTGTATGACCCTCTAGGAATTATATAATCAATAAGAATTTCACATAATTCAGCACCTTATACCCATATTCCCAAACCAGAGATTGGAAAATTTTCAAATAAAGATGATTGGGAAGAAAATACCTTGTATGAATTTCAAGAAATAATTTCTAGTCAAACAGTGTTAGAAACTCCAAAGACTACAGAAAAAGAGTTAAAAAGGTCGAGGGAGAGTCATTCTCCATTAGGATCATATTTGTAGCAAATAGTTTTTAAAGTTATGAAAAGAAGGAAGTCAACAACAAAAAATGAGGAAGAATCCAAACTTTTGAAGGACCTTCTACAATTGTCTTTATAGGAGAATCACCATTCTCATTGCAGTAGTTAGAGGAGACCAAAACATATTCTTCTTCTCCTTCATCTCCTTCCTCGAGACAATAAAATATATTTTCCACATTTCTAGAAATGAAAAAGAATAATGAAGCACTCAATACTTCGACATATGCAGCACATTAGAGAACTTTTAAGGTCTAAAATGGGCTTCCTAAGAAAAATGTAAAACCAAAATAAATTTTATAAGAACCAATAAGATTCAAGATGATGATGTCAACCATGAATGATTATTCACCATTTTTTAGTTAAAAAGTAAAAAGATTAAAAAATAATAAAATAATAAAACTACCTTTTCAACTTACCTCCCTAAGGTTTTACTCAAATTTTGAGCGGGAGTACTCGTTGGATGCAAATTTTAATTCTTCATCCAAGGAGTACTCATGTTGCATAGTTTTGATGGACCCTACTACAAATAAAATGCGAAATACATGAAAAAATGTCAAAAAACATGATTGCAATCATGTTTTTAATGTATTTATCATTTTTTGTGTAGCACGGTCCATCAAAAATATGAAACGTGGGTACTCCTTGTATGAAGAATCAAATTATGCATCCAAAGAGTGTTTATGCTTGAAATTTGAGTAAACCCATAGGGAGATAAGTTGAAAATACAAGTTGAAAAAAAAAACATTTTTTCCCTCTAAAATTTGATGATGTAATTTATTCTTATTTTATTATTTCCACTATTATTTTATAAGTTCCTTAGGATGCCCATTTTAGACCCTAAAATTCTCCTAATGGTTTTGGAAGCAATCATCTACAACACAAAACAGGCCCACTTTCAGCATTAGACAGTGAAAAGGGACAGTTTCAATTGGCATTTCTAGAGCCAAAGGTCCCTATACCAAAGACAGTTGAGGATTATAAGACTTCCATGTTTTCTTTTGACACCAAACAGATTCATCCTATAGATAAAATTGATCTACACAAGAAAGAAAGAGAGTTGATTTACACATCCTTGAAAATTTCTTCTATGGAATCTTCTAAGTTGCAAGCATCATTAAATAACATTCATTCTCAATTAAAGCTAGAAAAAATGTTTTCTCTAGCTAAGGATACAAGAATCAAAGGACTTGAAGATCTCGTTTTAAAATTAGGACTAGATCATAAAGATGTCAAGGTAGCAAAAGAGATAATCAAGAATAGAAATGTTGATATTCAAGCATTAAGGAAACAATTGAATTTCCCGCCTATGAACATCCACAAGCACAAGAAGTTGGCCAGCTGGAAAAGGAAAAAAAAAACATGCTTAAAATGATTGTTGAACAAGACATGCAAATATAGAAAATGGAAACTGAAATGGAAATTTTGAAAAAGGAAAGAGAGCAACAACTCAGTGTTACAGCAAGAAATTCCACAGTGACAACTTCTATAGAAGGTAATTCTAAAGCAAGAACATCTATAGCAGTAGTGGTCACAATAGAGACACAACGTACTTATCAAAATTTAGCAGAGTGATTATCCAGGGCCATGGGAGATTTATCTTTGAAATACACTGAAATTTGGAAACTCAAAGTGCAACCTGAAAACGTTTAAGAATACAAAATCAAAATTGATAATGCATACTTTGTTGAATTCAGAAGAATTTCAAGTTAACTAAGAAATTAAAAATTCATGAGAATGAATCATTAATTGCACAAACTTTATCTTAGGCCAAAGAAAATATTTGGATTGATATTAATGCATTTATAACTGATTTTTGGCCTTCTATTGAAATTATTTTTGAGAAGGAATATTTTTTGCGGAGATCCAAAGCAGCAATAGCATAAATGAAAGAAGATTTGGACCAGAAACCAGGGCAGGCTACAACGATAATTAAATTCTTAAACTCTAAAACAAAGGATGAACTTGAAGAGTTTGGGATTGAAGACAGAACTAAAGTAGTATTAGAGGCAAGAAATTTTTTGACAAAAAGGAATTTGATGTTGCTGCTCGAGAATAAATGTCAAAACTTAGAAGCTCAGACTAAGAAATTCCTCGGAAAGTACAATTATCTGCATCAAAAAGGACTCCCAGGTTTGCAAGGTAGAGGTGGCCAATTGATTCCACTTGAATATTATCAACACAAGTTACATGAGATAACCTCAGACAAAACCAAGTTTGCCAAAATTAGAGGAATTATAACTAGAAAAGCTTTCATCGAAGTCTTAGATTATGATTTATTCATTCAGCATGAAATTAAGCATTTGTTTCTAACTAGCCATACTTTTGAAAAACATACTAAATTTGATGAGTCATACAAAAAGTTAATAACTTTTCCTATCCTAGAAGATAAGATATGGGATAAATTATGTGAGCTCATCGAATAAAACATAATGCTAAATTTCAGTAACCAGAAGCTAGAGAAGTAGGAGCAGCAACATATTAACAGGAGCAGTGAACAGAAAATCAGATTTCTAAGAAACAATCATCAAACAACAGTCCTTGAAATATTCGCAAAGTGTTCAAATCAATTCAGATTTTTTGTTTTTCAGTTCTATTTTTGTAAATATCCAAATCATTTTGGATGATATTTTAGTTTGTAATAAATTTTGATTCAAGTCTAGATATTTTGAGTCGAACTCTATAAGTATTTTGTAATTCAAAGGAAAAAGGGTTGAACCCTTGTGATGAACCAATGATATGATTGTAAATTTTCTAAGTTATTTATAAAGATAATAGAAGGATTTTGGATTCATTATGAGCAGCTTATGCATCTCTGTGATTTATTCCCGCTATTCATTTACATTTCCATCTTTTTGTTTCTACACATGTTCAAGGTAACATAGGAGTTTTGGGTAAGATTAGATTGAGTGTCAATCTCTCTAAAAGCCCCTCACAAAGTTATAATCATTTAAATAGATTAATTAATTGAACTCGTTGTCTTGGTTAATTCCTCTACATATTTTAATTTTTTCCTTATGTCATCTCTTGAGTGTGTTTAGTTTGGCTATAGATATTTTCTATACGCATATGTTGTATATTATAAATTAAATGTTTAGTATGAATGTTTAATAAGTTATATATCTTCTTAAGTCCTTCTTTTCAAATCAATTTGAAGATTAATTATGTTAGTAATGGATAATAAGCCCCTCTATTTTCTCATAAATACTTAGGATTTACATTTGTTTAAATTTCAAAAGCATTGGTCATCCAATTAAAATCAAAACCTTACCTAGATGCTTTGGCACAGTTCCTCAACCTAGAACTATTTGCAAAGGTACAACAAGGCCTATGACACCCTTCTCATGCTTGTGGGGGTGACGTGGCATTACGCAAGGCAAACATTTGGGTCCAAGGAGAATGTGGAAGCCCTCCTAAATCAAATCATCATTATATGGGATCCAAAACAAGCAACAACCATCAAACATGATCAAGGCTAGCTTAGGGGCATCTTGGGTCCATTTGGGAACATCACCAAGTAGTCTAATGCCAAGCTCTATGGTTCAAAATTTCAGCAGCTCGAGGTACATAATGGGATGTAGTACCATGTGGAATCACCTCAAATCCAAACACTCATCAGTAGGGGGGGAATGCTAAAGAATCAAGGTCACAACTACTCTTAGAATGGGGAAAAATATCCTCTAATGTGGTGTTGAATATGATTATCCCATCCCTCAAGGAATATACCTCTCAAGTTCAAGTGAAACCAACAACTAATATAAAACCCCTTCTTTTATATAGACCTTATATTGATAAGGCTCATCATCAACAAGGACTAGATCCTTGACTTGGAATTTGTTTCCTTTTTTTTTGCAACCCATTGTTTCTTTTAATTGTTTTTATAGCTTTATCATTTGGTTTTGGAGTAAGGCATTTGATTTACTTGACATACATCTCCTCCACTTTCCCCAACTACCATTTTTTCCTATGTATATTAGGCTCAAAGTGATTCTATGCCACCTATAGGTTTAAATGATTAGGTTCCACTTCCATCTTGGTACACTTCGCAGGGGTAGTGGGGAAATGGAAAAGATTGACTCCATTCAACATGATTATACATATGAATCTCTTGATATAAGATAAATGGTTTTCTTTCAGTTTTGGGTATGGTAGCATATGATAGGTCAATCTGCAAATACCCACCAATAGAGGTTTACCACTTATGGATAAGAGCATGCCCTAAGCATCAAGAAAATTAATGACCACTATATCCATTAATACATTTATGGATTTAGCAGTAGCTAAGGTAACCTTAACATCTTCAATTAAATCATGCACACGAATGGAATTTGACTTACAGCCACATACATTTTTGTAATGCATAGTAGTTTGCAACTCCACATGATTTATAACTCTCAAAGTCACGACATTAATAGAGTCTCTAGAGCTAAGCATACAATTTTTCAATATCAAGTTATTAATTACTAAAGAGAACAAAAAATGTGCATGCCCTCCATTATTTTGGTCATAATACATGTTTTGTAATATCACGAAAGTGTCATCAGGTTCTCTATCTAGATTGTGGATTTTCCTAACTTGACCCTATTGAGGTACAACTTTCACAAGCTCCAAGAGTGGGACAAACACATTCACCTTAGTCAAAACACTTCCCAAATATACATATAATGATACCTCATTACTGGTATTATATGGAGCAACCTTTAAAATGATCTTATTAGAGGGAAGAAATGATATAACCACATTTATTTGGGGATCAACACTACTACTTGCTATAGGGGGGATTGGCTCATTATTCCTCCTGGTATAATGCAACCACTTGAACCTATTTTTGGTCTTTTTCCCCTCAAGAAAAAAGTCAAAAATCCTACGGCCTAAACACAGGTCGCTCTGAAATTTTTGAAAATGTGGTACTCCTCTTTTAACACACTCAAATTTATAGTATATACCAAGAAATAATATACCTTCAAAATATGCACCTGTGAGTGGACTAGGTGTAGTAACGAGAGTAAATAGAAAAATAAAAAATATTAAAAATTAAGTAATCATGTCCATTCCATTCATCGTTTGTGAGATACAAATTATTGAAGCAAGATAATAGATAAAGACAAAGCACTAATGGCCCAAATATTTAAAGAGATAGAATAATTTCATTCGTGGAAATCATAAAGGGAATAGTAAAACGTTCACAGGATTAATATTGATTTAAAATCGGTCTCAGAATCACAAACGAATTTATTTCCTGAAAGGGAGCTCTCTGCAAGAGTCGAAAAATAAGTTTACAAATTTAAATGTTTGGAAAAGTTAGGTGCCTAAAGCACTGTTCAAAATCCTGATACTTAAAACTTTAAAAAGTAAATGCATCCATGCCATAAGGGGACTAGGATTGGGCTCTCGTGGACCTATAAATATTAAGATACCTAAAATAAAGATAATTTGTAGAGAGCGATCGGCTTAAATGATGTAAATGAATAATCAAGAAATTTGGATGACCAAAGACTAAGAAGAAACAAGGGAATTTCTTCAATATATTTATATACTCACAAAAATGATGGGGAAGGACCTACATTGTGTTAAAGAATATGCTCCATTATATGGCTGAAAGAATTCCATCAATCTAACCATTTTAAAATTATTGAAAATAAATGATATCTTGCCATGATTTCTTTAGCCATTTTTTTATATATTCTTTCGTTGGAGGAACCATTATGTTTTGTTTGACATGTAAGTCAAAGATTTCCTCCTAAATATTTCAGGCATCTTCTTGCAACTATGTAGTTGTAGCTAATAGGTTTTCATTATAATTTACAAGTGTAACTAACCAATTTTTAACCTTAGCTTTTTTGAAATTGGTCAAGTTGTCAAATTCAAAACTAATTGAAGTTTTAAAAACCTTTATCCCTTCTTGTAATACATCTTTAGAAACAAGCATAAAGTATTTGATCATGTGGGGACACTTGAGGTCGTCAATGACCTGAATGGCCTTAAAAAAGGAATTTCTCCTTTTATTATCATTGCTTGAGCTGTGAACTATAGCCTCCTCTAAAATTTTAATTATGGAAAACCAACCAAATTTGATTTGCTTTAGTCTTTTAGTCCCTAGGATATTCTATTGTGTCCTTTATAATTTGTTAAGTAAGTCAGTCTTGTTCCCAAAGGTTGAAAATTCATTATAAATAAATTATTGATCGTTTTCAAGATCCTTCTTAAGATAATTATTAAATTAAATAATTATTTACATCAAAATTTATCAAGTGCATAGTGATTCCCAGCAATTCTTCAAAAAAATTTATTCTCTTATTAATGTTATTTATTTTAAACACATACATGGAATAGATAGGATATGAAATATAGAACATGAGTTTCATTTATTCACAAATGATATACATTTATAATAAATTCTATTGACCCTTGGTTTCCATATACCAAGTGGTATCTTGGACTCCGATGACTGTTCACATTCCAAACCAACCCTTAGAGGATTAGGTGTCTAACATTCCCCCTTAATCCAAAGGGGTATATACGAGTCCAAGAAGAGAGCTATAACACAAAAATACAACAATGCATGACAGCAAGAGGCTGAATTTGCTCTATTAAATGAAGGTAAAAGGTGGGATAACTTGAGGTATCAAACATGGGTGGTTTAAGTATTACCTCCAACACTAGAACGCTTAGTGCAGTTCCAAAAAATATTCCAAATCTGGCAAGAATTTGAAGTCTTCTACTAGAGGAAGTGCTCGTTAATGATTTGAAGAGGGAGAACTTCAACCTAGAACAAGGGAGGTTTAAAACCTGTGTTGTTTTAAGGAATTCCACCAACCAAATGAACGCTTAGTGTGATTCTTGGAACTCTTCCAAATCTGGCAAGAAGATGAAGTCTTCCGCTAGAGGAAGAGCTCCTTAATGTTTTAAAGAGGGATACCTTCAACCTAGAAAAGGGACGTATACAACCTATGGTGGTTTAAGGAAGGCCACCAACCAAAGGCATGCTCATGGGCTTCTGTGTCTCTTGCTACAACTCTCAATCTGGGTATGGTTGTTTTTGGCTATAATCTTTGGCAGCAGGTTCAGGTTGTGGATCAGGATCACTTGATTTCTCTTTAAATCTTGTATATGACCATCAATTATCCCCCTATCAAATACAAGGTGAGAATATGAGGAAAACACAGCTACAATAATTTTAATAACTCGAGAAAAAACTATGTGATACGAGTGAAATAAATTCTTTGTTATTGAAGCCCATTACCAGGAAGTGATCCATCCAAGGTGAATCTTTGTTCTTGTAGGAGGCTTGTTTATGGAGCATCTGTTTGAATGATTATTGTGTTGACCACAATTCTTACATGGATGAAGATTAAAAAAAATGATATTGCACATGGTCAGCTCTATCAAAATGTTGGAATTTCACAGTATGTTGCGAATATGGAGAAGGAGCATAAACAGGTGAAGAACCGTCCTAAAGAAATACAACACTCTGAAATTTGATGGGATTTGAGTATTCTGGAGTATGAAATGATGCCTCCTTATCATATCCAAGACCTATTTTGTGCTTGTTGTTGACAATCTCTTCCCAAGTTTTGATGATGGGATTGGGAAGTGCAGACTGAACTTCTGCATTTGCACCCAAATATGCTCCTACACTAGGTACTAGGTCAACCTTAATTTCTGACAGTTGATGGGAGTTTTTCTTGTGCAATTTGTAGACAGGTTTGAATGTTTGTGAGAGTGAATTTTCTTACTTTTACCATAATATCAACTTTGTATTTTATCAAGATATTCAGTAACTCTAATACATTCTTAATTTGAGCCATTTTTTTCGATCTCAAAAATAAAAGGCTTCAACTAAAAATGCACCACTATTTACATACAAGAAATGCTAAAAATTCTAAGACGAGGGCCAGAATATCAAATATCAAAGCTCAATCCAACTCACCAAAAATAAAAATCTTGATCATCAATGTCTCCACACAAATCAAACATGGGTCAACATGAAAGGCCAATTATAAAAACATGGTTGGTTTATGACCAAAAGTAAATCTATGAATATTCCAAGATTATTACTTTATCACATTACACCAATAGCGTGAGCTTCCACACTGTAGACCACAAGAGTTATGAGGGGCATCGCTCCAAAAAATTGAGGTTGGCACAACTTCTACCGAAACAGCTAACACAAATCCAATTGAAATAATTTTCAAAACATTTTAAGTTGAGCTATAATATTCCTTTCGAAATATGGAATGCATCAGGTTCAAGTTCATGTCCACCATGACCTTTCAATGATTTTCCTTTTTAAAATATATACATCCAAAATTCACCAAAGACTCAACTTTGCATTCAACACAGGATTTTAATTAACAATGAATATACCAGCACATAACAGACTTTAATTAACACATAGGAGATTGTAACCCTTTTACCATAATACTATCTTATACCCCTTCCACATACAACCTTGGAGTTCTAACAAAGAAAACGATCGACGTAAACTAAGCTAGATCAACAATACCAGTTACTTCTGCTCTAGAAATCAAGAATACCAGTTGTGTACGACCCTTTCCTTCAAGATGGTATCTGCACTGAATGCGTCTGAGGAAAAAATCAAGTATTGCATTCCCTCTCTACAGTTTATCGCACGTGCACCGTAATACTATATGTCTACCATAGTTATCATAGTTGTAAAGCCTATGGAGTGACCTCTACACCATTGGAATAACATCATGGAGGTCAATCTGCTTCCAAATTCAAACATATATATTTTTACAGCGATCATCAATTCTAATGGCGAAAAAGGACTTCATTATTCTTCTCCACCTCCTTCAAATTCTGGGGCTATGCAATATTTGAAGGATATTCATTTTAAAATGTGTAATTACCTCCCGCATGCATTGTTAGACAATCAGTTAAATGAGTTAGTTGAGTTGACTGACAGATATATTTGGTGAGTGAGTTAGAGAGTGATTTAAGTGAGAGTTGATCAATTTGAGTTATGTGAGAGTGTGTGCATTGCAATTTAAGTTAAATAACTGTCACCGGGCTCATTATATTCATTTTTTTATTGAGAGTGATTAAAGATTAATTGAAGAGCCGTAACTCCTGTGTTTCATGTGTGAAATACTTTTTTTTTTCAGAGGAAAAAAAACGTTGTATATATAAAAGAAATATATGACAGTACATGATCAACAATACTTTCTCAAGCTGTTTATTTAAAAACAACCAGAAAACCCCATAAACCAAATACATCCAGAATATACTTGTGTTATTTGTGTTTATATCCTCTTCCTATCCAACAAATTGGTATTAGAGCCGAGGAAGGATCAGAAGATCCATGGGCAAGCAGAGCTAGAGAAAAAGGCCAAGAGCAAAAGACAGTCAAAAATCGGGAAGTCCGCAATTGTTCCTTTGAAAAACTGTAGAATTTCGTGAAACTTTACTATTTGAGAGAAATCGGGGTTTATCCATGGTATATTCACGTTAGAGGGTGCAAATCCTGTTTTGTGTTTAAAGGCAGACAACCATGAGTGATTCAACAAAGATCGGGTCACGTGTGTTAGATTTTCAAAGGAGTACGTATTAAAAGTCTTTACCTTTTCACAAGGTTTAGATTATTTACAAGGAGTTTTGATAAAGCATGTGAGTTTTTTTTTGAGGAAATCATAATATCTCTCTTTTAAAGAGATTATTATAAAATATTTCAAAGGTATATTGGAATTGCAAAAGGGAGTTTATACTTATTTTTTTTTAGAAAAGGCTTTTTTAAAAATACAAGTTTTTAAGAGAGGGTTATTATAAAAAAAAATTATATATATATATAATTTTTTTTATAAAAATACCAAATATTAGGGTTTTATTGAAAGAGGATTTTTTAGAGGAGCTTTGCAAAGCCTTCATTAAAAAAAAAAAAAAAAAAAATGAAGCAAGATGGCCACATCAAATTTTTAGCCACAACTTCTTTCACTGGGAAAGATTATGATGCGTGGGCTATTAAAATGGAGACTATGTTAAAAGGACATGATGTTTGGGATCATGTCAACTTCGGGTTTGCAGAACCTCAGAACGACGCAGAAGAATGAACCCTCAATAATGCAAACAGGTAGCAATGGAAGAAAGACAAGTGGAAGAATGCACAAGCATTACTTCTTATCCAGCAGGGAGTGGACCGAGTAGTGTTCCAGAAGATAATGATAACTTCTTCAGAAAAGGAATCATGGGAAACTTTGGCAACAAGCTATCAAGGTATGGAAAAATTCAATATTATTAAATTGCAGAATACTAGGAGCGATTTTGAAATTCTGCAGATGAAGGAGACAGAGGACATTGGTTCCTTAATGAATAGGGTCATGTCTGTCGTCAATCAGTTAAAAATCTATGGTGAAGATATTAAAAATAAAACAGTGATTGAGAAGGTTCTTCAATATTTTTCTACCAAGTTTGATGGTGTGGTAGTAGCCATAGAAGAAGCGAAGGATTTGGAAAAACTGAAAGTTGATGAGTTGATGGGATCCCTTCTATAGCATGAGGCGAAGATAGACAAAAATAAGGATTCCACTTTATAAACTGCCTTCAAACGTCAAGTTTATATTTCAAGAGGTCGAGGCAGAGGTCGATCAAGAGGCAAAAGACGAGGCGGAGGCTATGGTGATCAAAGAGATGTTCGGGAAGAGCATGAGCATCAAAGTGGAAGAGGCAGCAACAGAAGCTTTCACAACAATAAAAGGTTTGACAATCAAAGGTGAAATGTTCTTATTGCAATAAATTTGGTCATTATGCTTGTGATTTTAGGAAGAATATAGTTGATAAAGGAAATCAGAGAGCTAATGCTAGTACAGAGAATACTAACTCCATGTTTCTAGCATGCAACACCATGCATGAACCGTCTTATAAGGTCTGGATATTAGACAGTGATTGCAGTAACCACATGATAGGCAACAAGAACTTGGTTGCAAATTTCAATGCATCTATGAAGACAGAGGTAAAGTTGGGGACTAACAAGGCTGTGGATGTAGATGGAAAAGGAGTGGTCAACATTGTCACCAAGCAGGGGGAGCCAAAGACCATATCAGAGGTATATTATGTCCTTGGACTCAAATACAATTTGATAAGTGTTGGTCAATTGATGCAAAAAGGATACAAGGTTATCTTTCAGGGGCAACAGTGTGTTATTTATGACAAATCCCCAAGCAAGCAGCTGATATAAAAGGTGCAGATGGCGAGGAGTAGACTTTTTCCTCTAATTATAAACTACAATGATCAGGTTATTTATTTTATAGCTGCATGTTCTAATAATTACTGGTTATGGCACTTTCGCTTTGGACACTTGCATTTTTCTAGTTTAATATTGTTGCAGCAGAAACAGATGGTCAGAAGTTTACCTCCCATCAAATAATCTGCTAGCACTTGTGAGTTTTTCAGCTTGGCAAAGAAACACCGTGAAATTTTTCTGAAAGGAGTTTCTTACAGAACAAAGAAACCACTTGAGTTGGTGCATACCGACCTGTGTGGACCTATGAGGACACAGTCGATTGGTGGAAGTTGTTACTTCCTCACTTTTATCAAGGAATATAATAGGAATACTTGGGTTTACTTCTTGAAGTAGAAGTCTGAGACTTTTGCAAATTTCAAAGAGTTCAAAGCTTTAGTGGAGAACCAAAGTGATCAATAGATAAAGGTATTGAGATCAGATCGTGGTGGAGAATATTATTCGAAAGAATTCCATGAGTACTGCAAACAACATGGAATCAGAAGACATTTTACAACCAGATACACACCATAGCAGAATGGTGTAGCAGAGAGAAAGAACCAAACAATCATGAACATGACAAGGAGCATGTTGAAAGCAAGACACTTGTCTAATGATTATTGGGCAAAAGCAGTTGCATGTGATGCTTATGTGATAAACAGATATCCTACAAAGAGAATGATGAACAGTGTACCAGAAAAAGCATGGTAAGGTATGTCATGCAGTGTATCTCATTTCAGAGTTTTTGGAGGTGTAGCCTATGCACATGTGCCTAAGAAAATAAGAGGCAAATTAGCTGATCAAAGTGAAAAATTCATATTTACTAGTTATAGAGAACAATCAGAAGCTTATAAATTGTATAAACTTGTCACCAAGAAGACAATAATTAGCAGATATTTTGTGTTCAAAGAAAAAGCGTCATGGAATGGGACTTTAGACAAACCAAATGATGCACAAGCACCATTGATGGAAGAGGATGATGTAGAAGAAAAGTAGCAGCAAGAACCAAGAGAGCAGACACCAAACAGAGTCACACCAACAAGGACTCCAAGATTTTCAGAGCAGCATGGATCTTCAAGAAGATCAACAGACCAGAGTTCTCCAAGAAGCCAATCAGGTAATGAATCAAGCGATGGTAAGAAAAATATGAGAAGTTTAAAATATATTTATGATGATTTGGATGTTAGTTCAAATTTTGCATTGTTGCAATTCCAACCTTCTTTGTTTGAAGAAGCAATCAGAGATTAAAATTGGGTGCAAGCCATGGATGAAGAGATGGATTCTATTGAAAAGAATGATACATGGGATTTGGTTAATTTACCAAATGATAAAAACCTCATTGGTGTGAAGTGGGTGTACAAGGAAAAGTTGAATGATAAAGGTGAGATTCACATATTTAAAGCAAGACTTGTAGAAAAATTATTCTCGCAGCAACCAGGAATAGACTTTGGTGGAACATTTACTCCAGTAGCCAGATTGGATACTGTAAGAGAAGTTCTAGAAACACCAGCTCAGAACAAGTGGAAAGTATATCAGATGGATGCCAAATCATCCTTCTTGAATGAAATTCTAGAAGAAGAAATCTATGTGCAGCAGCCTCCAGGATACAAAGTTTAAGGTAAAGAAGATAAAGTTTACAGATTGAAGAATGTGCTATACGGACTTAAGCAAGGACCTAGAGAATGGTATAGAAGAATTGATAGCTACGTGATCAAGAATGGATTTTGCAGAAGCAGCATTGAGCCTACCTTATACACAAAGGTAAATGAGGAGGGACAGATTTTGATTGTTTGCCTATATGTCGATGATATGATTTTTACAGGTGATCTTGATCTACATGAATTTAAGGCAGCCATGATGACATAATTTTAGATGACAGTTCTTGGTCTCATGAAATATTTTCGGCATTGAAGTTGAGAAATTTGAAAAAGGAATATTTATCTACCAAAATAAGTATTCTAGAAAATTGTTGAAAAGATTTAGGATGGAAAATTGCTAACCTGTACCTACACCAGTTGCAACAGGTACAAAGTTAAGAAAGGATGATGAAGGAGCAGATCTCAATCCAACTCTATTCAAAATATTGGTTGGAAGCCTCATGTATCTCACAGCTACAAGACCAGATATTATGCAAGGAGTAAGTTTGATTTCCAGATTTATGGAGACTCCAAAAGAAACTCATTGGAGTGTTGGAAAAAAGTTGTTGGGTGTGACAGACAGAATTCCTCTTATTTATAAATAATAAGATATGAAATAAGTACAGTTGAATGTAGATGATGGTTGGGGATGTTTGGACAGTTGAAGGAAACATCAGATATATTTTCATCTGGGTCACCTTGAACATTGTATGGAATCTAAAGCAGCCCATTAACAGCCTATATTAATAAGGCAGGATGTAACAGCAAAAACATCCATGGTATAGTTAAAAAATATGGATGAAATCATGGCTGTTGGGATCAATAGTGATATACTGTGACAACAAATCAGTAACTGCACTATCCAATAATAGTGTGTTTCATCAAAAGATAAAGCATATTGATACTATATATCATTTTATTAGAGAACTTGTGAGCAATGGAGAAGTTCACTTGAAGCCTTGTAAATCTAGTGATCAATTGGCTGATATCTTTACAAAGCCATTAGCAGTAGAATTGTTTGAGTTTCACAAAAGAAACTTGGGTGTTGTAAGCCTAGATGAGACATAGACCAGTAGGCATGCTTGAGTTGTCATGATTTATGTTTCAATTTAGCGTTCATAATTAAGGGGGAGTGTTAAAATATGTAATTACCTCCCACATGCATTGTTGGACAATCAGTTAAGTGAGTTAGTTGAGTTTAGTGATAGATATATTTGGTAAGTGAGTTAGAGAGTGAGTTAAGTGAAATTTGATCAAGTTGAGTTATGTGAGAGTGTGTGCATCTCAATTTAGGTTAAATATGTTGAAAATGCAGCAAGATGATGGAGCTTAGTGAAATGAAGTCGCCTTCACTAAGTGGGCCCGCAGGCAAATTCTGGCGCAAAGTCTATTTTCAGACTATGTCTATTTTTAGACATACGGAGCATAATTTGGGAATTCTACTTGGAGATTCTTGATGGATGCGACATGTCGGTAAAAATAGATGAGACCCTAATTTTTAGGACCCAGGCTATTTTTAGACTGATCTCCTAAAACTATGGAAGTCAAATATTATTTACCCTTAATAATATTTTGACTATAAACAGCAGTTTACTCTCTTGGCGCACTTCAGTTTGAGTCATGGAGGTGACTCATGCAACTGACACAAGGAATCACGTGGTTCCTAGGGTTTGATGGCATCTTGCATGGTTGGCTTCAGTTAGACTTCAGTGGCAGGAGTTTTGGAGGAGTTAACGGGACAAGTAGTGGAGTTCTGTTTGTTTTAGTTGAACTAGTTGGGATTAGTTAACTAACTAATCAACTAGATATGAGTGGAGTAAATTAAATAATATTTAATTTACTAAATATTAACTCATTAGTCAACTCAAGAACACTTCAGTTCACTACAGTGCATGATCAGTTCGGTGGAGACCAGTGGAAGAGGTAGATGAAAGGGTGAGTAAAGCTATCAGTTGGTAGATTTGTTTTGCATGAGATTTGCATTACACTTGGAGGGGAATAATAATTGACAGTGCGGATCAGAAAGACCTAAAGCCAAGGGATTAAGACTAATTGGATCTCTTGTATACGAATATGATTCACTGATAAGTGACAGAAATTGCAGGGAGTTTTGAACCGGTGGCTTGTTCAAAACAAGGTTTGAATTGTGTGTGACTTTGTGAAAGTCTTACAGTACTTATGAAGATGGTAACCTGTTGAACACATGATTTCTCCATTCCTAATATACATAATGAAGCTGCAGGGTTTCATTATGGGCACTCTATACCTCTTGATTATTGTGATTGATTTGATGTGAGATTGCTTCTATTATTTCCGCATGTGACAATTAATTGTAGATGAGATTATGTGTTATGCATGCAATTCGAAATTGATGTGTAATCGGGTTAATCTCCATTGAATAAGTGATTTATTCGGCTAATTTCTACATGGTATCGGAGCAAGATTAATTGTCGAGATCTATTACGGTGATTGCAAACTTATTTCCTCGGACAGAGTCTGCATACGGGCCATGAAGCCTCCGGATTCATCTTTCTTCGGAAAGTGAAAGGTCTGGTAAAATCCCCTTGCAGTCAATCTCTGATTTGGAAATAATTTGTTTTCAAGTGTAGATCGGAAGCGATAGAGCTTGGAGTTTGGAATTCGAATTTTGCAGGAGAATTGTTTTCTTGGTGCCGGTGTTGAAAATGTCTTCTTTCAACGGTTTGCGACTCGAATATGCTCTTGAAGGCAGTTCAAATTATGTTGCATGGAAGGATCGCATGGAAGCAGTGTTAGAAGATAATGGTCTGAAGGAGTTCGTAGATGCGGATGTCCCAAAGCCCACTGATGCAGCTTTGGTCGATGCATGGCAAAAGAAGATCGCGAAATGTCGAAGGATTCTGTTGGAGGGCGTCAAGGATGCTTTTCTCCTACCGACACCATGGAAAAGGCTACTCCCAACAACAATGCAAAGCTTTGACGGATCTATTCCCGATGGGCAATGCAAGAGGGCGCTCAAAGACAAAGCTCGAACATCAAGATGAAGACGTGAGTGTCGCAAATACTGTAAAGTTCACTCCAAGCAGAGATGAGTAGGGAAGTGTGGGAGATTCTGCTGTGATAGAAAAAGGATATAGTGAGCACAGCTCTCCTTGGTCTTCCGAAGGCTTGGCACTCATATCAAGATAGTGTCAATGGTCGGGAGAAGCTGACGGGATGGGAGCGCCTTTGGGCGGATCTCATGCAGGAGGAGATAAGGAGGACTACTCGAGATGGATCTTCATCAAAGGGAGCTGATGAAGAAAACTGCGTTTTGGTGTCCAAAGCAAAGAAGGGGAAGGGTAAGAAAACCTCTCATTCTGGTGCTAAGGGCAAGAAGCAGGATATGGCGAAAGTGAAGTGTTTTCACTGCCATGATCACGGACATTATGCTACCAATTTTCCAAAGAAGAAGAAGAACAAGCAAGCGGGAAGATCTGCAGATGGAGAAGCTTTGGCTTCACAGTTCGAGCTTGAATTTTCACTGATCGCATGCTTGGTTTCAAGTGTGATGGGATGGGTGTGGTTCTTGGACAGCGGTGCGTCATTTCCTGATCAGCAGGGAGTAAATTTATTTTCGGATACGGAGGATAGGGATTTGGGTATGCACATCGAGATGGGCATTAGCGAGGCTAAATCAGTGCAGTAGTGTGGTGCCGTATCCTTAAGGAGGAGTACGGTAAACCTTCTGTCTTAAGGATATCATGCATGTGCTGATTGAAGAAAGACCTGATTTAATTAACGATGTTGGAGGATAAAGGGTATGATGTGGTCTTAGAGCGAAGAAAAGCCTTCTCGCGGTGCAAGAGCTACGGAAATTCTTGGAGAATACGAGTTCAGGCTGAACCTTTATCAAGTTGGGGAGTGGTGTTGCGTGACCTAGCGCAAGGGGTGGAGATGGTGTGAGCGGGATGATAAAGGCGAACACGCTTGCAGGAAGATTGGGCCACCTTCACCATGGAGCTTTGAAGATTCTGCAGCAGATTTCTACTGGGCTTCCTAAGGGCACTCTTGCGCAGTCAGATCAGTGCAAGGGGTGTACTTTAGGGAAGTATGTGAAAGCTACCTTTCACGAGAAGGATAGTCGCGCCACGACGATCCTTGAGAGAGTTCACACAGACGTGTGTGGTCCTTTCTCAGTTGCTTCGACAGCAAAGCACAGGTATTATGTGATCTTTGTTGATGATTTCTCTCGAAAATCCTGGATCTTCATCATAACGAAGAGCGATACCGATAAATTGCAGCAGGTTTAAACAACGGTGGAAAAATAGGGAAGGTGATTGCTCTAAGGGTGATAACGGTGAGTGATTCATCTCGGTGATTAAAAGGATTCTGTGACAGGAAGGATTGGGAGAGAGCTCGTACCCCACCAGCACGAGGGGGAGGCAGGGGTGGCGCGGCGCGCTCGAACGATCGCCACGGTGCGCGGGCGATGCGGCCCACCATGGTCAGGCCTACCCCTTGCGCCTGTCGGGGCAGGCATAATAGGCGGTGTGTGTAGTGGTGTCCTCCCGGGGTTCTTGGCATGAGTACCACCGGAAGGAGGCTTATTGCACGGCAGAAACACGGTATTTGGGCGGTTTTCGGATCTCATCTGTGTGTAGAAGGATGAGAAGAGCCCCAGATCAGCACACCTGGGGGTTGGAATATTTGTCAGTAAAAACTGATGCCCCTCTAACCTGGTCGTGTGCCGGACGATCGCGGGCTTGTTGTGCGACGGGATATAAAATTTCAGGAGGAGAAAGCCATGCAGTGTTCGCTTGAGAGGGAGCCACACTTGCATGCAGATGAGGAGCTGTTAGTTCCTAGGGAGGAGCTTCCGGATGTGGATCAGCCACAAGAGGAGGTTCAGGAGGTGGAAGAAACCACCCAGGCAGCGCCAACCATCAGAGGGCGCATGCGCACTACAGAAGCTGAGCGACTGGCTCGGGATGCAGAGAAGGTTGTAGGACCACCTACGGCACAGCGCAGACAGAGACAGTCACCGGATCGGTACACTGGATACATGGCTCTTATGAGTCAATGTGTTGTGACAGAGCCATCCTCTTTTGAGGAAGCTGTGGAGGAACCCGCATGGGTTGATGCCATGTTCGAAGAATATGATTCGATCATCAGGAACAGTGCATGGGAGATTGTCCCAAGACCGGTTGGGAAATCAGTTGTAGGTTCGCGATGGATCTACAAGGTGAAGCAGGCGCCTGACGGGAGTGTGGAGAAGTACAAGGCGAGATTTGTCGCCCGTGGCTTCTCACAGATCGAGGGGATTGACTATGAGGAGACTTTTGCACCTGTCGCAAGGTACTCTTCCATACGGACGATCCTTGCTCTCTCAGCGCAGATGGGGTGGCACATTCCTCAGATGGATGTGAAGAGCTGGTCTCCTCCAATGGGTTGCCCAAAGGAGGAAGACATACATGGCTTGTTGAAGAGTGCAGATCTTGACGATGGAAACTTTGCTGTCTTCTTGACAGAGGGTACAATAATTATACGAGCACACCTACGTGTGAGCACTGGACGAACGACTAACTAACGAACGGTTCTCCAAAGTGAAGGCGTGAGATCCAACACCTGTACCAGTTGTGGTGGAGGAAAGCTGGTGATGATCTAATGTCTGTGTCACTGAGCAGTCTGATTTGCCCCAAACGGCCGATTGTGGGCTCCCGCACAGCACGAGGATCTTGCACGAGAGTTTGAGATGAAGGACCTGGGAATCCTTCATTATTTCCTGGGATTGGAGATTTGGCAGCGCAGTGGAGGATTGTTTGTTTCTCAGGGCAAGTATGCCCGGGAGATTCTGGAGAGGTTCAACATGCAAGGCTGCAAGCCTGTTGATACCCCTCTTCCTGGAGGTTGGAGGAAGGGAGATGCTACTTCGGAGGAGGTAGTGGATACCACTGTCTATCGACAGTTGGTGGGGTCGTTGATGTATCTGGTCAATACTCGACCCGATATATGCTATGCAGTTAACCAGCTTTCGCAAGCTATGGTTAAGCCTACCAAGCTCTTTTGGAAGGCGGGCAATCATGTATTGCGCTATATCAGAGGCACATCGGGATATGGTCTATGGTACAGACAGGAGGATGGAGTGAAGCTTTCTGGTTTCACTGATGCAGATTGGGCAGGAAGCCCAACGGACCGGAAGAGCACTTCTGGAGGAGTTTTCAGCATTGGGTCGACGGCAGTTTCCTGGTACAGCAGGAAGCAGAGATCCGTGGCACTCAGTTCAGCAGAGGCCGAGTCGGCTCCGTTTGGGCTCAGAAATGTGGATGGGAAGATCCTCGCCGGTTTCGAGTTGCATTTGGAGCCTACGGTCCTGCGCGGTAACCGGGCTGTCAAGCTCTCGGCTAATCCATTATTTCATGATGATCAACATATCGACATCTCTGAGTACAACTCATGAAGGAGAGGTGTGTTCGGCGGAGAGGATCTCATGATGCTGTGGCCTACCGGAGGATGGGGATGCGACCGTCACGACGAGCGCTCACCGAGAACGGATTCGAATTCCAGAAGGCGGATAGAGGTGCAGGATAATCCCTTATCTTTAACCGGCAAGTGTTTTAAATGCGACAAGATGGGTCATTTTGTGAAATGAAGTCGCCTTCACTAAGTGGGCCCGCAGGCAAATTCTGGCGCAAAGTCTATTTTTAGACTATGTCTATTTTTAGACATACGGAGCATAATTTAGGAATTCTACTTGGAGATTCTTGATGGATGCGACATGTCGGTAAAAATAGATGAGACCCTATTTTTTAGGACCCAGACTATTTTTAGACTGATCTCCTAAAAATATGGGAGTCAAATATTATTTACCCTTAATAATATTTTGACTATAAACAGCAGTTTACTCTCTTGGCGCACTTCAGTTTGAGTCATGGAGGTGGCTCATGCAACTGACACAAGGAATCACGTGGTTCCTAGGGTTTGATGGCATCTTCCATGGTTGGCTTCAGTTAGACTTCAGTGGCAGGAGTTTTGGAGGAGTTAACGGGACAAGTAGTGGAGTTGTGTTCTGTTTGTTTTAGTTGAACTAGTTGGGATTAGTTATTGTTAATCAACACGATATAATTGAATCCGTTAATATTATTAATTCACTAATTATTAACTCATTATTCAACTCAAGAACACATCAGTTCACTACAGTGCATGGACAGTTCAGTGGAGACCAGTGGAAGAGGTAGATGAAAGGGTGAGTAAAACTATCAGTTGAGATCGATTTCACATGAAATTTGCATTACACTTGGAGGAATTGTCCATGACAATTGCGCAGTCAAGCCAAGGGGATTCGAACCTTGGATCTCTACATATACAGGCCATGATTGTGCAATAGAGGCAAGGCAATTGGCAGGGAGTTTTGAACCAGTGACTTGTTCAAAACTAAGCTAGATTGTGTGTGACTTTATGAGAAAGTACTGAGTACTTGTGAGGAGTATTGTACTTGTTTGGTTACATGATTTCTCCATTATAATATACACAATAGCTGCGGGGTTTTCAGCTATAGGCTTTCCCCATACATACTGAGTTAATGTGTGATTGATTTGATGTGAGATTGCTTCTATTATTTCCGCATGTGACAATTAATTGTAGAAGAAGGTTATGATCGGGTTAATCTTCAGTGAATAAGTGATTTATTCAGCTAATTTCTACAAAATACCCATCACCGGGTTCATTGTATTCATTTTGTGATTGAGAGTGATTAAATATTAATTGAAGAGTCACATCTCGTGTGTTTCGTGTGTGAAATAATTGTGTTTTTTGTGTTTATATCCTCTGCTTATCCAACAATTCCTTCATGAGCATTTTTCACCAAATTCGTTCCATATTCCTCACTAGATGAATTACTAGTTTGTATCTTTGAAAATTTTGTTCCAAATTAATATGCTATAGTATGTAGCTATATTTGATCAAGAAACAACAAGAACAACAACACAAAATACAACACCGAATTCCAATACATATTCAATGTAGAAAGTCATCATTTTATTGAGGGAACCATTCAACACTTTTCTGCACCGAATACGAAATGCATTTAAACATTGATCCTAGGAATGGATTCAATAGAAATTTAATTTCATTCTTTCACTCTCCCTACTACATTATCAATATGTCTTCGTTCCATTTTCACAAAGGGATTTTTTCTAATATTCGAGGCAAATAACACGCCCTATAACACATAACCTTGAAATCTATGGCTGGCAATACAGGGTGACATAGAAATGGAATATGGATATTGTTGTAGAAAGGAAATTGAATTCAATTCTCCACGTCCACACCAACAGTTACAGACAATGCATTTTAGAAGGAGTTGCAAGGAAGATATCCAAGTGTGAACAGTTCAATGGCATAGAAAGTATTTTCTTCCATCGCATCCCATGATGGATCTTAGAAACCTTCTTCAAATACCATTCCCATTCCCAAAAAAAATTGCGCTTCTATATGACAATGCAAAGTGCACACTCCTGGATTGTCGACTATAAATCTTATTGCATAACAGTTGCATGGAAAGAGAGGCACTGTGTTTTTCATGGGTGTATTTATCAGATTAAAATTATGTGTATATTTAAGTGAATCAAACATCCCATTTCCTTATCCAAGAACTCAAAAATCATGGTCTTGAAAATAATATGGATGAATCCCACTCATACTTTTTTTATGCTCCAATTCTAGAACATGGATTCTCTCATTTCTTTCTATTTTCAAAGAATAAGTATAAAGGGAATCAACATATTCCTTACAATAGACGTTGTTATAATAAAATTCACATTTTGATGCAGGTTTATGGAAAAAAACATATGATAAAACATTGAGAACATTACGAAATAGATAGAGAGATAGAGCAATGTAAATTGACAAGGTTGAGAAAATTCTAGGCTCTTTGAGGAAATTTCAGGGTAGACAATTGAAAGAATAAAGTGTTTCGAGGAGGTAGGTACGCAGAGGAGAGGAAAAATATTAATGGAGAGCTATGAACAGGTGCACAGTTAGATTTCTCAAGTTCTAGAAAATGGAATAGAGTAGAACTGACATGCACAGAAAGTCCATAAAACCAGTGGCTCAAATATGGGTAGGGCAGCAGTACGTCAGCTCTGATACCATGTTCAACACATACATGGAATAGACAGGATATGAAAGATAGAACGTGAGTTGCATTATAATGACCCTTGGTTTCCATATACCAAGTGTCTCTTGGACTCTAGTGACTATTCACTTTCCACACCAGCATTTAGCGGATTTGGTTTCTAATATTTACAATGTAAGATCTCATTCTTATCATTTTCTTATTCGATGGGTGTTCTAGGTGTATTTTCCAAGGCTCAAGTGCCTTGAGAGATAAGGGGGTCATGAATAGATGCGTTGAATTAAGAGCTTATTCAAGATCATGTATTCTCCTTTTCAGTCTTATATTTTGACTTATTGTTACATAACAGAGTGGAATAGAGCTTCGCCAGTAGTTTGGTGTAGCCTTAGGAGTCCAATTTCTCTTATTTCAGAGACATCCACTTATGTTCTCAATTGATTAATTACCTATTTATTTTGAAATTTTACTCTTTCAACCCTTAGCTTCTTATTACCTCGATCATAATGTGCATCATGCATGGTTTATGGATGGTCCTCAAATATGACTAGTTCCCCTACTATCTCCTGAATACAAACTTAGGAAGTAACATGGGGTTGTCCCAGAATTTGTAGCTTCGAACCAGTGTGTTTTCCTCTATCTCTCTCTTCATTTGTTCCTTTTCTCTTGAGGAAGGCATGTGCTCCATTTAAAATTATACTAGGTTCTCACCTAGTTACCAGATAACTAATTTCTTTAACAAATGAATCTTATATTTGGAAAAAAATAAATGAAGCATTATGCTTCATAACACCATATACTAGAATTGTATTATTGTATGTTTTTATTCAAAATTGTTCTGTGGGGTATACCATGGAAGGTATGACATGATACGAGGGCCACAACCAAATAAGTCAGCATGAAAATTTTATGATCTTTGGATAGACTGGTGATCTGGAAGGAAAATTTAGTAGATATGATGTTTACCCAATCTAAAAGAACATATCTTTTATAAAAATAATATAATGCATAAAGAATAGACTTGGGGATATTTGCAATAGTTTCTAGTTCTATTATTTGGGAAAAAAACCATGAAATTTATCTAAAGGGCTCAACAAATATTGTAATATCTAAGAAAAAAATGTCACATGGAACGATACAGAATCCATGATGAACTTGTGAATATTTTTCATTCCGCAAGCATTAGGGTCCTGGAAAGTAGTAGCTTCTGATAACCTAACTAAATTTGTATGTTTTTATAGCTTAAGGAGCTTTTTGAATTCTTTTTTGGTTAGGAGAATTGGATTCTTCTTGACTCCAAGATGAAAACTTGTAGTTTTTGGACAAAAATGTCCCTCACACAAGTAAATTATATATCTGAAATCCAAGACTTCAATGGTGCATGCAGCATTTTCCAGTCATATGGTCCAAATTATATTATTTATCTTATTGTCTTGTGACAAGTTCAAATATCAATGCTATGTATTCTATGAATGAAAAATTGTATCTATGCAAGAAAATGAACTGGACGTATCAACGAAAACTAGCTTTGTCTACTTTATAGTAGCCATTTATTTATTTTACTTAGGGAAATATGTCTTGATCAATAAATCCCTTTAGTGGGTCTTAGTTATTAACACATGGATCTCTGGTGCAATTACTAATACCTAAGCTTCTCTCATAGCATTATATTAGTCAAGGAAAAATAATAAGGAGATCTTAATAACCCACGATCATGTTTTAAAAGGGGTGATGGGGAGTAGATACTGAAGTATGATTTCCATAATGTCGCCTTTAACCTAGAAATAATTTTCATTATTAATTCTTTAAGTTACCTTGAAACAAGAAAAAAGAGGAGTGGGAGATTAAAGGTGGTAGACTGAATTTCTAACATGTGATATCCATAGTTCTTGTTAAATGATTACATGAAGTGTGCATGAATGGATTGTGTGAATTCTTGTGTTATGTTAGATATGAGTATGTGTGGAGGTATAGTGCAGAGCAAAGTGTGCACACAAGGTGAGTGTGGAAAAAGAGTGTGCAGGGAGATATATGTGCACAGTTTCTCTACACATTAGAAAATTTTCTAAGTGTTGTATATGAAGGAAATAGTGTAAAGAACTTAAGTAGATATTTTTCAATGGAATTTCTTTCTGCATAGGACTAGACAAATTTTGGGTCAACATTTGGCTCTAACTAAGGATAATGACCCCTTGTAGGTTACTAAGAACATAGAATATGACCATTTTCCTACCCTATTGGGATATGGAGTCGAAACCTAAGGAAAATCTATTAGACTTTGAAATGCATCATATACATTTCTATGGTGTCAGGCGAAAAAAAATTTAAGGTGTTATTGGTTGACAGGAAAACTGAGCATTCAATCATCCATCCCTTTGGAGATATACAGATTACAACCATTTATTTTTTCTATAATGTATATCTTGATCCATAGAGCATCAAAAATTTTGTGCATAGATGGATTTTCTTTAGCTTTATTCCATAAAAAAAATAAGTTTCCCTTTGAAAAAAATCTTACTCTTATTAAAAAAATTGATGACAACCCCATGTCTCTTCTGGATACTTATGAAAGATCATCTTCTTTTTTGTTCCAATTGCATTAGCATTTTCAACCTAGTTTGTATAGGGGAAACACCTTCTTCATCTTGTGGTTGTGTTTCTAATGTTAATTCATTGATTTCCATGTATATAGGTAATGTTGCATCCTTGCCATACACTAGATAAAATGGGGACTATCAAGTACTCTTTTGTGTGGTGGTTGTCCTAGCCCATAAAGCATCCAAAATATTTTTATGCCAATTCATCTGACTCTTAGTCTTTTTCTTCTTCAAAATACGTATAATTTTCTTGTTTTCTTATTCTTCCATACCATTTCTTTAGGGATAATAGTTGAAATATTGGCCTATAATTATTCCATACTTTCCACAAAATTATGAGAATTTAGACCTAATAAAGACATAACCATTATCTGTGATAAAAAAATTTGCACTCCATATCATGCAAGGATATTTTCCTTCAAAAATTGAATCAATTTTTTTGGTTTAGATTGGTTCAATGCTATTGCCTCAATCTATTTAGTAAAAAAATTAGTTGCTATCAAAATATAAACATTTCTTGCACACGATCTAGTATTGATTGGTCCAATAACATCTAGCCCCAATTAAGAAAAAATAATCTCTACTATAATCGTCTTTAAAACCATTTGAACCTTCTTTTCTTTGCATGGGATACACTTTCTTGCAAAGGCATAATAATCCTTAAAATGAGTTGGCTAGTAAAATCCATCTCTAAGAATTGTATGGGTCATTGTGGCAGGGGAGAAATGTACCCCACATATCCATTCATGTATTTATTTTATTATTATTTTAGTATTTGATTCTAGAATGCATGTGAATAAAAATCCATATCGACTTCTTCGGAATAACACTTCAAAAATCAACGCATAGGAATTAGATTTAATCTTTAAGGTTTTTCTTTCTTCACCTATCGTGTCAATTGGAAATTGCATAGATTCAAAATAAAAGATTTTATTTTTGTACCACTCATATGCAAACAATGATTGATTATCTCCAACTCCATTATGAGATGGAATATTAATTGCTTCAATTCCTCCCATCAATTTACAGAGGCCTTGTCCCTTCACAACTTTCAAAGGTTTTATCCCAATATCAAATTCTTGTATTTTGTTAACCAATTTTCCCATCTACCTTCTCTAAGTTGGTGACTTAGCATTATCCTAACTAGTGGATATCGGACATATGCTAGAGTATTTAAAGTCAATATTTAACTTCTAAAATATTCTATGGTTTTGATGAGGGAAATATCTTGTTTCTCTAATAGGTAATAGTTCAATTCATGTTCTTTCAAGGCTTTTCATGAAATCAATTGGGTGTTATTTCTTTAGCTACTTTTTTTTTAGTTAGAACTATAACTATCATTTCATCAAATGAAAAGGTAGAAATAATTAAATTATTTGAATAATCCATTCTAACCAATATTGGGTTGAGGATATTTTCTTTTCAATGTTGTCAAATTCCATTTGTTGCTCATTTTTCTATTCAAATTTTTCATCCTTGTTGATTAATTTGTCGATAGGTTTGATAATAGATGCATAATATTATACAAATATTTTGAAAAAATCAATATTATCAAAGACTTATTTTACTCTCTTAACAGTGGTTAGTACTGCCTTTAATTAAGATATGGCTATAATATTGGGATCAATATATATCCCTTTATGACTTATAATATGGCCCAAGAGTTTCCCTTCTAGTGGTATTGCATATTGTCTACATATTTCAAGGAGTGGTTGTAGTTGTGCCCAATGAGAAGCTCTCAGTTTCAAATAATTTTTTAAGTCGTCCTTGTAACATGCTATAATTTTTCCAATCAAAAATGAAAATTTATGGTCCATAGCTCTCTGGAATGTTGCACTGACATTCTTTAATTTGAAGGGCATGTGGTACATAATAATATGTTCCCCATGGTGTGATCAATGTTTTTTTGTGTATATCATCATTTGAAACTAAAACTTGATTGTATTAATAGTATCCATCTAAGATAGAAATTATTGATGATCTAGTAACTAATTGAAGCAATATTTCCATGTTTGGGAGTCGGTAATTGGGTTTAAGTGAGGCCTTATGAAGGTCACAAAAGTCAATACAGAGTCTTACTCATCATTATTCTTCCAAACTATTATTGGGTTTGAAATCCATTCACAGTGTTGTATCCAAAGATGAATTTTACCTTTTACATTTTGTCAATCTATGTGTTAACCAAAGGCTTGAGCTTCACATTGATTATCCTTGGTTTTTGTCTAATTGGTTTAGCATTTTATTTTAGCGGAATCACATGTTGAATCACCTCCTTGTCATATTCCTTCAAGTCCTAGTAGGTTGATGCAAAAACATCTTTAAAAAAAATGAATCAGAAATAATATTGACAAATTTCATTTTGTGAGCAATCAATCCCAATATTTAGCCATTTGGGATTTTTAGGAGTTCTGACATATTTTTTGGGTCTACTAAAATCCCTTGTCAAAAAATTCTTTAGTGATATTAGAACCATATATTTGATCATTTCAGTTAAATATTGATTCAGGAATTATTGGAATTTTATTATCTATGGGATTTTCATCATGATCATTTGCAATAAATTGAAGAATATGTTCTTCATTGTCGAAAACCTACCAATATTCTTGATTATCAGGAACAGATGGTTGAAAAAAAATTATATTCGAAAGGAATCAAACGTTGATTCAGTTTCAAAAAGTGAAGCAATACCAACTAAATAATTTTACTTGTGATTTAGACCCATTACGATAAACCAATGACTAATATTTGTCCATCAAATCCCAAACACTTTCACATAAACTTTCAACCTATAATTTTTAGTATTGTACTTCTTGTTGACTTGATAAATGATTAATTTAGTTTCTCCCATAACTGAAATATGTCTAATTCCGTTTTTATGGGCTAAAAGTAGACCTTGAACTAATGCTTTGTATTTTTCTTCATTATTTATACAAGCAAATTGCAAAAAAAAAAGACGCTTGGAAAAATTTCACCTTGTGATCCTTCCATAATCACTCATACTCCTAATCTTAGGTTCAATGCAAAACCATCAATTAACATCTTCCAAGTACTTGAAAATGAATCCAGGTCATTATTTTTTACAATATGTACATTATTAAGTATGGCATAATTTCCCAAACCTATGTCGATGTATTCAACCATTGCATTAATTTGCTTCTTTTTGAAGAAGATGAAATTTTTGGATTCTCGTGGTATTTTGTTAATCGACTGTATTTGTTTGGAAGCAACATGTAACTTCCATCATTCATCAAATATTCCCCAAGAGGTAAGCTCCACTCCCTCCCGAGAACCAATCCATTTGTGTCTACTACATCAACCATGACTATTGGGAAAACAGTTGTAATATGAGGAGTTGACTATATTATCATGCAAAAATCCTTTATCTTTCCAAAAGTGAGTACCTTCCTCGATTATATTACACATATGCCTACTATTCCATAATGCTTGGTGCAATCCATTCCTATTACATTCATAATATTAAGTGGCATAATTTTATTAGTAGCACCAATATCAATAAACCAATTATGCAACACAAGTTCAAGAGTCCCAAGAAATATATAAAAATGAGGAGCCTTTTAAATGTGCCTTAATTTGAACTGAAGGATTTACTTGTGGGAAATTAATAATAAAAAAATTATATTCTCGTATTAGAGGATTCTTCGTTTTTTAAAGATTTCATGAGAATTTCTCTTTGTTGAAGAATCTGGACAACTTTTGAAAAGGGAAAATTAATCTAAATTTTATGGAAGTCAACCAATATATTGTAAGTCATTCTTACAACAAATTGATTTTTGTCTTGAAATGGCTAGGTCTTGTCTTGAGACCTTTTCCTTTAAATTGTTACTCATGTTTGATCTTTAGCAGGGTGGGCCATTAGATTTTTACCTTTTGCTTGATTTAATTGTGCTATGGTTTTAACTATGATCCATTGTTACACTAACTCTTCATTTGTTTGTGGTGACTCTTCTTCTCGAAATACAATATTGAAATATATTCGATTTCCATTGACTTGAGAACATGGGTACTTTGTTGAGAAAGATCTTTAAGATCCTGAGGAGGATCTATTTCCTTAAATTATTTATCATCTTTAGTTAGGGAACTTGGATTTTGATATCTTATGGGTCTAGGTCCCCTTGGTGGTACATTTCTAGCATTTTGATTTATGATACCATAACTAGATGATCCAATATTTTTATATTGTTGAGGATTTTTTTCATCGGCATGTCTCAGTTTAAGCATCTCATTCTAAATTTGCTTCATCATTCTATTTTTAATTGGGCATTCTCAAAATTAACCTTTAAAGTAAATGCTTCTTCAAAATTTGGAACATTTCTTACATTCAAAGGAATTCCATGTAAAATACCTCTTCCAACCGTAGTTTCTTGGGGTTGCAAAAAGGAAGTGGCCTTTCTTCATCTAAAATATTGAGGGAAGAAATTTCCCTTTGAGCTTTTTGAAAAATAATTTTAGGATTTGCATTGCTTTAAATCATATCTTCTTCCATTTATTTCTATTTCATCGTAGCTCCCTCCAAATTTTCTATATAGCTAGATTTTACAGCATATTTTACATTTTAATGCATTGCATTCATATACGTCCAAATATCACAGGCTCATTTGGACATGATTGTTAGGGCATTAACTGCAGGGTTTTGAAAAATATGAGGTTAAAATATGTAATTTTCTCATACCTTTGGAGTTGGATTTGTGTGAACTGAGTGAGAAATTTATGATATGCTATAGGTTGAGCATATCATCCTATGAAGGAATTCTCTATATTGTCAAAAATTAATAGATCTAATAGGAAAAATATATACATTATAAGGAGGTCCAACCAAGGTCTAAAGAAATACTCTTACGATTATATTTTCATGTAAAATCCCATGGATATCACAAATATCCAAGAATTGATACATGTGTTTATCAGGATCCATGACACCATTTCATTAAAAATAGGTAAAACACCAACTAAAAATGTGGGGAGATTATGTTGCTCCATTTTCAAGTCAAGTGGACTTACTCTAAACCTTCTCCTCTAATTTCTTCCTTCTAATTTCTCTCTTCTTTCTTCTCTTGCTTGTTCTCTTCTTTCTTCCATTTCAACATCCCTAATGGGAGACAAAATAAAAATCCTTTATCCAAGGAATTATGGGTATATTAACCACCTGCTTACTTCAACTTATTGTTATTGGGCCTTGAGATGTCCTAGACTACTCTAGTTTAAATTTTCTTTATTGGAGTGACCTATCTGGATTCTGCGGTGCAAGTTCTTCTTGATGAGATGGAACATTCCAATATATTTATATTTATAACTCTTCTCTTCTTGTTGTTGTATGTAATACAATATCATATAATTTATTCAAGTTTCTTATTTAGTCATTCAATCCAATAAAAATACATGATTTAACTGTGTATGGATGAGTCATGTACTAGGTGATAAATATTTAATTTTTTGAATCCCTAGTATGGTCACCAAAAGTGTTGATATTTTTTCTCTTCAAGAAAAAATTAAACCTCCTAAGGCTTCAATACAAGTCCCTCTTCATTTTTAGAGAGGTGGTTATCCTCTTTTAACACACTCATATTTCCAATATATACCAAGAAATAATATACATTCAAAGCGTGCACCTATGACTAGACAAAGTGTAGTAACAATAGTCGATAGAAAAAATATATAATAAAAAATTTTAATTAATCATGGTTACCCAATTCATAATTCATGAGATACACATTATCAAAGCAAGGCAATGGATAAATACAGAAGAATAATGGTCCAAATATTCAAAAAGTTATAGAATAATTTCATTCATTGAAATCATAAAGTGCATAGGAAAGCATTCAAGAGATTAAAATTGGTTTAAAATAAGTCTCATAATCACAAATGAATCTATTTCTTAAATTGGAGCTCTCTGTAGCAATAAAAAATAATTTTACATATTTAAAGTTTTGGAAAATTTGGGTGCCTAAAGCACTCTTCAAAATCTTAATACTTAAATATGTAAAAGTAAATACATTCGTCCCATAAGGGGTCTTGGATTAGGAACCCATGAACCAGTAAATATTAATATACCTCAAAGAAAGAAAGAGTTTCATTCAAGGATAAAAATAAATGACATAAAGGAAAAATTAAGAAATTTTAAGATGACCAAATACTGAGAAAAAAGAAGGGAATTACTTCAACAAATTTGGATACTCACGAAAATGATGCGAAAGGACCATTCAAGAATATTCTTTGTTATATGGTTAGAAGGATGTTGTTAATATAACTATTTGATATTTATTGAAGATTAAAAATATATTGTCGTTATTTCTTTATCCATTCTTCGATATATTATTTCATTGGAGGAATAGTTATGTCCTGTTTGAAACATAAGTTGAAGATTTACTCCTCAATATTTCGGACATCTTCTTGAAACTGTGCAATTTTAGCTCATATGTATTCATTATAATTTACAAATTTGACTAACCACCTTTAATCTCAACATTTGGGAAGTCAGCCAAGTTATCGAATTCATAACCCATTAAACACTTAATAACCTCTAGCTCTTCTTGTAATACATTTTTTAGAAATGAGCATAGAGTATATGATCATGCGAGGGACATTAAGGTCGTTGAAAAATTGAATGGCCATAAGAAAGGAATGTATCCTTTTAATATCAATGTTTGAACATTCAACAATGTCCTCCTCTAATATATTAATTATAGTAGACCAACCAACTTTATTGTGCTTTAGTCTTTTAGGCCTTAGAAGATTTCATTGTGTCCTTTGGAACTCGCCATGTAACCTTATCTTGTTCAAAAAGGTTGAAAATTAACTATCAATGCATTGTTAATAATTTTCTATATCATTTTTAAGATAATAAATAAATGGATGAATTATCTGTGCCAAATTTCTTAGGTACAAAGTGATTTCCCAAAGTTCTTCAACAATTTCCATTATCTTATTAATGTTAGTTACAATGTAAGATTTGATTATTGTTATTAGGTGTACCTCTTTTCTTATTCGATTGGGTGTGCCGAGTGTATTTTCCATAGACTCTGGTGCTTTGAGAGCTAAGGGGTTCATGAACAAAGGCATTGTATTAAGAGCATTATGCGAAAATTTCACGAATGCAGACAAAGGTGAATTCCCTAGATCTAGAGGTCTGATCTAGAAAAATAGAAGACAAAAAGCATGAAGTTTCCCTTAGAGAAATTAGAGTATAGGAAACAAGCCTACCTAGAACCTGTAGCAAGCCTTTCTTTCCTCCTCTCTTGTAAGATCCAACTCTAGCTCCAAGTGATATAATTAGAACGTGCACATACAAATAAAACAAGCAATCAGATCCACAAAATCCACATAGCATAATCTAAAGTCTTTATTCAATGAATCAGCATGGCATTGAAATACATGAGTGCAAACATAACACAATAGATATAGGAAAACAAGATACTCTTTGTATTAACAAATATAGGAGAGAGTTTACAACCATAAATAGTAGTTGACTTTGTATATGTATCCCCAAGTTTACTTGTCATTTCTTGTCACAAATCACACCTTATCGTAAACCTAATGCATGAATATAATGACTCCTTTATATTAAAGGCAACAACATAAGGGCACTATCAATCTCCAAAAGCCAACCCTGTTGCTATGGAAGGCAATAAATTTATAGGATGAGTGTGGTAGTTTAGGATTTACCATTATGGGCATGAGATCCACATATGATGGAAGGATGAGCTCGAGGGATAAGAGATGAGGTTTCCAAGATAGGATCATATAGGAATTAGAGCTCTCTATCCGTGGTAAATAGTTAAAACTACCTTGGAAGCTTTTGGAAGCGGAAACTTTGGAATTATTTTTCATTTTCTCGAATTTCTAGAATTAGCACACTTGCATAAGGGAGAAACATGTGTTGACCAACGCAAGTGGAAAAGCATGCAACATGCATTGAACTTAGGTGGCTAATGAGGAAATGTGCATTGGGGCTAACAACAGTGTCTTTAGGAAATTTATCCCATAAATTTAGATTTTTTGGAGAGTTCGTTCTTAGGGATTTGTGAAGGGATGATGACAAAGTGTTTATCGATATTGATTGATCCGATTTTCAGGCCTATTGACCAAATGTGACAAAATGAACTATAAAAAAGAGCTTATTCAAGCTCATTTATTCTCCTTTCTAGGCTCATATTTTCAACTTCTTATTCCATAATAGAATGGGCTAAAGCTTCACCAATAGTTTGGTGTAGCTTTATGAGTCCAATTGTTTTTATTTCATAGATTTCCACTTCTGTTCTCAACTAATTAATAAACTTTTTATTTTAACTTTTACTTTTTTGTAACATCCACGCAGCATTTAAATTTATTCACATAAAAAAAAAAAATTACTTACTATTGTTGACATTATTCTTCTAAGTATTATCCACATAATCCTTTACTAAACACTAGTGATCTACTGATATCCTTCCACCTACTATGACAGACTTATAACTAAAACATGCATATAATCATTTATATGATTCTACAACTTTAATTAGTCATCCTAAAACAAAGATTAAGAGGATTTATTAATGCGTGAGCTTTCACACTTCATTGATCACTTATATATATAAACCTTACCAAAGGTTTGAATGTTTACTTGTATATGTATCACATTTTCGAACTCGAGCCATCCCATTGGGATTCGCACAGCATGGTTAACAAGTTTTCTATATGCTCTTACCACGTTGATTATATATATATATATATTGTTTATTAATTTCCTTTCTCAGAACATAGATATCACAACATATAATATCAATACAAAGGTTTGATTATCGGTACCATTGTTTATGAGGAGTGTTAATTACTTTTAATTATTTTCATGTCTCGATCATAGTGATGGCTCCACCTATCTGCATCCTTGGCTGTCCTTTGTCCCATGATATGTCTTGGGTTTAATCTTGTCCTTCGAATTCATATCCACGGAGATCAACGGTGTAGATGCTAGGAGGGATGGTTAGGGTAACCACCCACCCCATCCTCCTGACAGTGTTGTCATTTGTTCCCCTACCACATATTCTTGAAAAGTTCTTTTCCGGTCTTCATAAACTTTTTTTCAGTCTTGGGCTTCCTTCAAGTTCTACCTGATCTTCTTTACTTCTCATTCCATTTCCTCTAGCATATCCGCCCCAAGCATCATCTTGTTTTCTGGGATGCTCCAATTTATAGGAGTCTGGAATTGTCTTCCATACAATGCTTCAAAGGGGCTCATCTTAATGGATTCTTGATATCCGTTATTGTAAGAAAACTCAACCAAATGCAGATACTCCTCCCATTTCGTTGGGTTGCTGATAGCACATATATGCTTTCCTTATTGCTTCATCCATGGTTTTTGGGTTCACAAACTCAATCCTCTCTTTCATGTGTATCGGCAAGCTGCTCAAAAACTGTTGTACTTTTTCCTTTTCATTGCGCAAATAAGGTACATAGCTTAAAAATGAAGTAAATTTTGTAATAAATTCATCCATAGACATTTGCCCCAATTTTAGATCATGAAATTCTCGGAATTTTTCATCATAGAATCGTTTAGTCAGATACTTATCTTTGAAATACTACTAAAACTCATCCCAAGTTATGTTCTAATCTTCAACTCCATGCATGTTCTTAACTTCTTCCCACCACAATGTAGCTTTCTCCCGTAGTTGGTAAATGGCTAAACGGGCTTTAATTTTGTTGTTATATTTGTACACCTGAAAGTACTTGTTAATGTTTATTATCCAGGCTTCCGCCATTTCTTTAGCTTCTCTGTCAAAGGTAGGAGGCTTCATCTTCCAGAATTCACCTTGTAATTCAAATTTTTGTTTCTTTAGCTCTTATTGTTCTGAAATATTCCTAGATTCAGCTTCATTGTAGGTTCGGCTTTTATTACTCCATTTTGTTCGACTGCCTTTGGGATTGTCATGCATTAGTTTTCATTTTTCTCCTTCCCCCTAAGTATCCCTCTCAGGGCTGGGTTGTGCAGTGGGAGCATTCTATCTATCTGAAAGGCTTTTTAGTATCCTTTCCTACTCCCTCATTAACCTTTCATTATCACTGCGAACCTTGAGCATTTCTGTCTAAAGTTTCTGCAAAGTATCAAGCAATCTATTTGTCTGTCGTTTTTGTTCTTCCAACATCCTGCTGGTTTGTTGGTGTTGGTCTACGCTTAACTTCACACACATTTCAGGATTGACTTCAAGATTGGTCACAGGATGGGTTTCCCCCATATTCCTAGGTGCGTGATGACTAGATCCTCTCCTCATGGTATCTTAACGGTAAATTTTCCTGTATTTTACACAATTTTCAACAATAAATTTAATGAAAAACACCCATGTTATTGTCTTGGCCCATTTGGCCCCAGCGTGTAACCACGCTCTGATACCACTTGTAACATCCACATAGCATTTAAATCTATTCACATAAAAAAAAAATACTTACTACTGTTGAAATTATTCTTCTAAGTATAAACACATTATCCACATAATCCTTTACTAAAAAATGGTGATCTACTCATATCCTTCCACCTACTATGACAGACTTATATCTAAAACATGCATATAATCATTTATATGATTCTACAACTTTAATTAGTCATCCTAAAACAATGATTAAGAGGACTAATTAAAGCACGAGATTTCACACTTCTGTGATCACTTATATATATAAACCTTACCAAAGGTTTGAATGTTTACTTGGATATGTATCACATTTTCAAACTCGGGCCATCCAATTGGGATTCCCGAAACATGGTTACAAGTTTTCTGTATGCTCTTACCATGCCAATTATATATATATATATATATATATATATATATATATATATATATATATATATATATAATGTTGTTTATTAATGTCCTTTGTCAGAACATAGATCTCACAACATATATGATTTCTGGTACCATTGTTTATGAGGAGTGTTAATTACTTTTAATTATTTTCATCTCTCGATCACGGTGATGACTCCACCTGTCCACATCCTTGGTTGTCATTTTTCCCACGCTCTATCTTTGGTTTAATATTATCCGTCAAATTCCTATCCATGGAGATCAACGGTGTAGATGCAAGGAGGGATGGTTAGGGTAACCACCCACCCCATCCTCCTGCCAGTGTTGTCATTTGTTCTGCCGTCGAGAATAGGTTTTTGGCTCTGCAAGCTCATTTTCTTTTTTTTGTGCTTAACAATCGATGGCTCCTTCTGTGACACCATGCTTCCTACCAGTGTGACCATATTTACCTTGTCATTCACAAAGGTATACTTCCCATTCAATATCTATTTTTGTTTCACTTGGATTTTTCTACAAATTCATCTTCCTTTTTTTCTTTTCTTTCCACATCAGTTTGGTAATGGGATAATTTTGTAACGCTCTACTCCTTTTTGTGATTCTTTCAGTTTTCCAGGGTTTAAATCCGTCACAGGAAGGCATACCAAATATGTTTAGCAGTCCGAAAGGTCGCTCTGGCCATCTGGCTTCCTCAACGTATCAAGTGATAGTTTAACCGTCGATGGCTTGTATTATTTTTTTCATTTATCTTAGGTAATGATGTTTTTTACAATGGCCTTAACCCCCTTAGATACAGTTGTGGATGCAGTATTGCATGCCAGTCAAGGTCGGTAGCAGAACAATCTCAAAAGCCCTACAAGTCTCCTTATGGTAAGCTCTATTCTCTTTCAATGTTGATAATGTATTTGATAGTTGGTTTTCCTCATATTTGTAATCACGGCCACCCCTCTATCTCCTACAGGGACTTGGGGTTTTGCTAGTGTGAAAACATTTCAGCCTAGCCGTGAAATTTACTATTTTTCTGGTTATTGTTTACACAGGGTTTTACCCGGGCTCGACCCTCTTTATAGTTCAGTCCAGTTCTACGCTTATCTAGTTACTCTGTATTTAATAGGACATATGAACGACTTCATTATTCAGTTCAATTCCATATGTATTTTAGTTAAGTTCTCAGCCCCTTGCTCAAACTTTCAGTCATTTGATGGTTCCTCTTGCATGTAATTTAATTTTCGTTTTCTGTGTTGTTTACGTTCCATATTATGGTTCGGTAACCAAGAAAAATGTATAAAGTAAATCTTTTGTATAGATGAGGTATGTCTATCTTGTTCGTTTCCAGACTCTACAGTGATATTATTTTTGGTTGATGTCAAGATTTATTGTGCATTGTTCATTAATGAAATTCTTAATGTCATTTATTTTTCCTTTTGCATAATCTTACTCATTTTGTAAACTTTTTCCCTTAGTTTCTTATGGGATTATATATTTATAGTCATACATCCTCAGTCACTGGCTTAAGGGACATGAATCCAGACGCTTCCCTCATGTCCGGGTACTAAACCTATAGGCCTAGACCCTTAAATTCTCACTGCTTATTAACCTTACTGTCTATATTTTCTTATTGTACTATGTTTCTTTTCTTTTTTAATATAAACTCTAATTTTTAATGTTATGGAATCAATTATCTGCCCATACTTCTAAATATAACAGTACTGGGTAGTTTTTTATAGTATATGGGTTTGTTATAAATTGGGGTTAGAGAGTTTATTGAACATTCAACAATTATTATAATTCCTCATTTACTATTTACAGTGGACACTACCTGTAATCAATGTAACAGAGAATATTTCATAATTGTGTCATACAGTATACACTACTTGTAATAGTTAGAACATGAAATGATTTAAAATTGTGACTGTACAGTAAACACCAACTGTAACAATTATATCATTATAGTATGGCCTATCCCTACTACTATCAATGTATAAACTGGAAAATTCAAGATACTTCATTACCTATTTTCAGATAATTCTTCTAGTATTTTATAGTCCTCCCAACTTTGAGCGAGGAAATCATGTCCTTTGCTCCTCACCAGGGCCTAGGTGATTCTCTGAGACAAGAAGTTATACCTCAGGATCAAATCCACTCTTTACTTCACTTGGGTATTCTTGAGCTCCACTTGTTTCCTCACTAGCTCTGGATAACTCATAGAAATAGCATGTTGCTAAACCCCAACATCCTTTCTGCACAAAACCCCTTCCCTTCTTAGGATTTTCCTTTTAATCCTTTTTTTTTTGAAGGTTATTGTCAAAATTGTCTCTACCTTTTACCTTGGGTTCTTGGAATCATTTACAAAGCAGTTACTTCCTTCTTTTTACTCAAAGAAATTATTAATTAACTCTTTTTTTGAAAAAGACAAAAGATAATAAATTAAAGTATTGTTAATGAATACCCTTATTCGTTAGTCATTCAAAATATGCCATAACAAGTTTATAGACCAATAAGTAAATTAAAATAGGGTGTTACATTTTTCAATCCTTACCTTCTACTTACCTTAATCATATTGTACATCCTATATGGTTTGTGGATGGTCATCAAAGATGATAAGTTCCTAGGTTATCTCTTGAATCATTCTTTGGGTTTTGGTCATGCAGGTTGTAAACCAATCAGGTAGTGGAGAAATATCAAATTCCATATCATTTTTCTCTTTCATAGATTGAGCCTATCTATATCTTTTTCTCCTAGATGATTCAACAATGTGTGATCTTTCGAAGACCACATTGGGAGGTGGTGTTAGGTCCCTATATTACTGGTGTAGTCCTTTATTGTTGTTAGTGTAGCCCCCTTATTGTTATTGTTGTACCCCTGTAACCCCAATATTGTTATTATTGTGCCCTTAAATTATTATTGTTAGGTTAGCTAGGATTTTATTGTGACCCCATGGACTCCTATATATTCGAGGTTTTTTCTTTTGTATCATCCAAGAATTGTTCACTTATGTAATTTAAAGTAGGCTTCCCCCTCAAAGTGGCTTATTTCTAAGGCGTGTATCTCTCTTTTCTTCTATTTTTGGAGTTGGTTTCATAACATTTGGTATCAGAGCTTTGGATTCTATGGTTTCACTGCTCCAAAAAGGCCATCATGGAATTTTAGCTATAACCTTTTTTATACGAATGTTTAGGAACTGTAATTTGTATCACGCGGAGTAAAAATCCTAAGGAACATCTTGCAAAAATTTCAGATCTTGGTTCGCAATATTTTTGGAGATATGACCTGTGGAAGTTTGGGTTTTTTCAGGCTCCAGAATTTCATCTCAAAGAGGTGACCATGGGAAATCATCATAACTCTCTCTCTCTCTCTCTGAGCATTGGATTGGAATTTTGTAAAAAGTGGCTTCAATCACAGTGACTTTATTTTCTTGTGTATTAATTTTAGAGCCGAAGGAGGAAACAGTGACACGTGGCATGTCGTACAAGTTTTCTCTACTGAACCAATCAATAATTAGGTCATTGTGGGAGATTGGGTGTTTGGTCAATTTAGTGTGTCCTAAATTACTACATTAATTTATCAATCCGGGATTCGTAATCTGATGAAGTGTGGCGCACTATATGTGCAAGATAACCTATTTCTTAACTTTTTGTCGTTTTTGGTTTTCTAATGTGAGATGGAAATAAAAACAAGTATGGTTATGATTGTTCAAGGAAATGATATTCTCTATAATGATTTACCAACTTGAAATTAAAAAAAAAAAAAGAATTTGAAACATACAATGACAAAACTTTAAAGGAAATGAAAATGTGCTGCTGAAATGAAAATGTGTTGCTAGTCTAATAAATCAAAACAGCGAACTATTGAGCATGAAAACCAAACTATTCTTGCTGTTGTCTAAACACAAAAGAAACTATGCTGAAAGAAATCCAAAAGTTGCAATAAATTAAATCTAAATCAAATTACATCAACTTGTCTTCTGATCCCTCATCATTAGTCCAGCTATGATTTTCGGAAGTAACCATAAACAACTTGAGTAACTGATATCTAACTTGCATAAAGTAAACTAATATCAAACCACACATTCATAATTCAATCCCTCACCATCAGTCCAGCTGTGGCTTTCGGAGGTAACTGAAGATGTCATGCACAATTTAATATTTCTAACTTGCAGAAAGGAAACTAATATCAAACTACACATCCACAATTCAATCCCTCACCATCAGTCCAGCTGTGGCTTTCGGAGGCAACTGAAGATGTTATGAGCAATTTAATATCTCTAACTTGCAGAAAGGAAACTAATATCAAACTACACATCCATAATTCAATCCCTCACCATCAGTCCAGCTGTGGCTTTCGGAGGCAACTGAAGATGTTATGAGCAATTTAATATATCTAACTTGCAGAAAGAAAACTAATATCAAACTACACATCCATAATTCAATCCCTCACCATCAGTCCAGCTGTGGCTTTCGGAGGCAACTGAAGATGTTATGAGCAATTTAATATATCTAAATTTAACTACTGAAGCAAATGAGAAAAACTGAAATAAACAAAGCAGTACTGAAATTAAACAGAAACTAAGAAAAGAAAATTAGCAACAGAACAATATTAATTCCATGTCATTAGTCAAAAAGTTATGCAAATGCCCGGGTTGCCTATTTATAACCTGAAACAAGAACACTGATCAGTTAACAATAACATAAAACATGAAAGACAGAAGTAAAATGGAAAGCATGAAAGATTATAAATAGAAATGAAGCATATATACCATGAAAGATGCAATGTATAAACATGTGAATGGATTATGGCACAATGAGCTTTAAAGAAATAAAACAAGAACTATACAATAATGCATGGAACCTTGGCGAGTGCAAGGGCCCTCTACACCAGCCTTGGCAACAATCTTCAAGTACGAATTACGTTTGGAAACAGAGTATTCTTATATTAAAATGCAGTCATAACATAAAGGTGATATTACGGCACAGTGGCAACGTAATTACATTACAGAGCAGACTAATAAAAACTAACAGAGACTAATCTAATATGCATATGCAAACGCATTATTTATAACGAAGGTAATATAACTAATTCCCTAAAGTTTATGCTGATGGAGAACACGTAAACCATTACGTCCAAAGATCTAGGATCATGGCCACGTTGGAAAGTAAATCTATGCAAAGTGGATGTTTGAATTCGGCTTATGGAGCCATGTACAGGTGTTGATTTTCCTTCCGCAATTCAGAAACGGCCATATCCATCTCCACATGATGAGAAACAAAGTCATGTCACCGTGGGACTCTACGGTTGACTTCCACTTGGCCACCTTTGACCGCAGCCTCCCTGGATGAATTTGCTCGAGCCAATAGGACACGATCCATGTCCACATCATTTCTGACTTGCCCATGTGGCTCGTTTCTCCTGAAGACACCTGTAACATAAAGTTTCACAAAATGGCTGCGGAAAATTGCAGCAGCTGCGGAAAGTGGCAAGATTCCGCAGCTAAATGAGCAAAATCTAAATCAAATAGCAGACACAAAAATATAGTTAAAAACCATGTTAGATGCTCTTTTGCAATTAATATACAATGATATTGACAACTTGGGAGGTTCAGGTGGATGAAAAAGGTATAGAAAAGTGTATGGAAAAGATGCAGATTTTAGACTCAACATACCCCCACTGTGAAGGTGTTGCATGTCCTCATGCAACCAAAATTTTGATAATCCTTCCTCAGTTCATATGCCTTGACACTTCAGCCAGTACATCCAAACCTCTCCTCTTCTTCCTTGGTGCTTCCAACATCCTAGGCTTCTTCATTAGGCATCTAAATTTGATATTAACCAGTGCTCTGCTTAACTTCTGGCATTTCCTTTTCAATTTCTTGTTCCTCTTCTGCCATATTCCCAGATGTAGCATGGTATTATCATGAATGATTTTTTCCAATTTACTTTGTTCCTTCAATGTCTCATTTTCATTTTTGATGTGTCTATTTAAAAGCTCTAGCTCAAAGACTTCCTGTTTTAGTGATTGGACTAGATCATCTTGTACTGTGTGAGGCTAGATGGACGAAGTACTGGGACCTGTAGCTTCTTTTTCCAAAGATTCTATATAATCATATACTTCTTGCTGCTTGGGGTCTATTTCAGGTGTCATTTTTATTGCGCTGTCCCCAAAATGCCGTGAAGGAGAGTTTTCCTCAAAATTTGGCTGAGAAGGGCTCACATCAACATTTGGTTGTGAATAGGATGGACTTTTCTCAATGTCTGACTGAGAACGAAATGAACCAGGTTCACTAACTGACTGAGAGTGATATGGACTATGGTCAGCTAGGGATTGTTCAGATGTTTCTTCTCCCAAATCAATGAAATGGAGTCCCTTCATTTGCGTTTTCCTCAATTTCCCCTTAAGTCTGGAACTTCTTCTCACATGCTGTGGACCACTGTCCTTTTGCTTTTGTTTTCCTTTCTCTGTCTTCTTGGCCATAGATCATTGTTTTTGAAGATAAACTAATCTTTCAGATAGCACTTGATGATCTTCTTCTTCGGAAGAAGGGGTTTGATGTATAGCCTCAATACTTTTTCTCTCTTTTTATGTTATTGGATTTTTACCCTTGGTTTCTCTCTTCTTCCTCTTTGACAGTCTCTCTTCCCTATCAGTTCTTTCAATTGTAGTAGTAGGAGTATTTTGAATTTCATCATTTGTTCTTTTTCTCCTACTCCTTCTTGATGTGCTACCTTCAGGAATTTCTTGAGTAGGAGTAATTTGAGTTTCATTATTTATTCTTTTTCTCCTACTCCTTCTTGATGTGCTACCTTCAGGAATTTCCTGAGGTTCCTCAAAGAAATTTCTAATCAAAAATTGTTCCCATGTGTCCTTCTTCTCCTTCAATTCTTTTTCAATCAAAATTTTTACAAGACCGTGGTGATATAGATGTGGTTCTACATCTCCCAAATGCTTCTGAACAGTCACAGACATTTTCTTCAAACTATTTAATAGAAAATATGGGAGATTGAGAGTTTGATTATCTAGAAAATTCATCAACAATCTGGTATGGTACATATACATGGACCCAAAATGGCCTTCACAGGTAATGAATTTTTGAACAACTAGCAGCAAAGTAGCCCATTCCTCTTTCAATGCATGAACAGGAATTCCTCTTTTAAAAATAGTTATGTCCATACCTTGGTTTCGTAAGATTGTTCTCCAGGCTTCATCACTAATGCTTTTATTATTAAACCAACGCTCACCCTCTTGAAGAAGTTCTGTGACAGATGCTATAGATGCCTCATTCACCGCAAACTTAAGGTCTCCAATCTCTACTTCCAAGCCATTGAACGACCTTGCAAATGCTTTTGTCACTTCTTTATGGTAACCTCTGAATTTTTGGATAAACCGCAGCCACTTTGCTTTCTTCAATATATCCTTTACTTGCATATATCCTTCCATGAACTTAGGTCCTTTTGGTTCTGCTCTTAACAGTTTACCCATTCTTCTTTCTGCTCTTCAAAGATTTGCCTGTGTGAGGATTCAATGGAAATAGAACGGCTGAATGCACGGAGATGAGCACAATGAATGTAGGTAGATATCAAAGAGTGGATACACAGGCTGTAGCGTAATAGAGAACGAAATGGAGTGAGACAGAAAAAAGAGGGGTTTCGTGAGCACGGCAAAGATACGGCTATGAGATCAATAGAACAATAGGAGGAGTATAACACATCCGACAATGTTTTGAAATTTGGTGGCTGCAAAATAAATGTGAGCACGTTTAAACAACGGCTATGGATTTATGTGGCTGTAAGAGTCCGTGGTCAAATCAACTACGTCTCATTGTCACCGGTGGAATATCGGAGTATGAGTGAAGATCAGGGGTTTAATTATGGAACTGTTTGAGAATGAATGCGGGAGGAACATATGGAGATCGTGAAAGGGTTACGGAATTTGTCAATATAATCATTTCACATAATGGATGGAGCTTATGGTTTAGAACTATATAAAAATGTGTTTTCAATGCTATTTGAAATGAATTACTCATACCTTGGAATCTTTGCCTTTTTCCTTGGTCTTCAATTAGTTACTCTTCATTGGTATCTTGAATGCTCCATGCCTTTATTTTTGGTCCTCTCACCTGCATTTAATTTCATGATTATGGAGATAACATCTGGCTGTACATTCTTTTGAAAACAGAGTTGTAGCTGCGGAATCTGCTTTTGGATGCAGAAACTCGTGTTAGCTGCGGAAACAGATGTCTGCTGCGGAAACTGACACAGCTATTATTTGGATGAATGAACATGAACAGATGACAAATGACCAGGTGGAAATGGTCATGAAAAAGAATTTTATTGATGAAATGGAATAAAATGAAGTGGAGTTAAAATGAAGTGGGATGAAGTGGAATGGAATGGAGTGGATGGTCACAAAACTTGTAAAATGAAAGAGAGATTTTTTTTTGGAAAATATAGAGTGTCAGGTGTTCCTAATTTTCACCCTATATTTTCTGTATAAGACTGCCAATCAGTGATTGGTTTTCAGGCTTATACAATTTTTTTTTATTTTTTTTATTTTTTTTATTTTTTATTTTTTATTTTTAAATTGAAAAGAACAAAAGCTAGGCTGGTGGAGAAGAAGAATTATTCTGTACCAGCCTGATTGCAGAATTCTCTTGAAACACTTTGACAAAATCCTCTTTTGAGAGTGGCTTATGATAAACTTTCAATCTGTGGCCATTCACAATAAGAGGATTTTGAAACTCATCAATGGTCTTGATTCTTACCGCTCCATTGCTAAAGATCTTGTCAATCTCATATGGCCCAAGCCAATGAGTCTGAAATTTTCCTTGAAAATTTTTAAACTTGGAATCAAATAACAATGCCCAATCTCCTTCTTGAAACTTCTTCTCTTTGATGTACTTGTCATGCCATTTAGCTCTTTGATATTGAACTAGATCAGTTCTTAGAATTGCCTCTTGTCTGATCTCATCTAGCTCATTCAACTACTCCATTCTATGCTTTTGGGCTTCTGATAAGTCCATCTCCAACTGATCTGCTATCTTGAAGTTCTTGACTTGGAACTCAATGGGGAGCAAGACTTATTTCCCATAAACAAGTTCATAGGGAGAATGTCCTGTTGTATTTCTCCATGTATTTCTGTAGGCCCACAAGGCTTCAGGAAGCCTTTCTGCCCAATCTCTTCTATGTAGATGAACAGTTTTGGTGATGATACTTTCAAGAACTTTGTTTGTGGACTCCACTTGACCATTTTCTTGCGGATGGTAAGGAGTAGATCTTATGTGCTTGATTTTGTATTCTTCCATCAATTTCTCCACCAAGTTGGATGTGAATTGGCTTCCTTGATCTGTCACAATTTCTCTTGGAACACCAAAGCGAGTAAAAATATCCTCATAAAGAAAATGAACAATTGAATTTTCAGTAGCAGATACTAATGCTTTGGCTTCTACCCATTTAGTAACATAATCAGTGCAAACCAATATATACTTCTTTTGCTTAGATGGTGGATTAATAGGTCCAATGAAATCTAAAGCCCATTTTTCAAAGGGTTCAATGAGTACCTGTGTTTGCAATGGCATTTCATTTGAAAGGGTAGTTTTCCCTACTCTTTGGCAGCTATCACACCTTTTGACATATTGTTTTGCATCTTTGAAGAGAGAAGGCCAATAATATCCCAAGGAAAGGATTTTATAGGCCGTCCTTTTGTCCGCAAAGTGTCCGCCGCATGCTTCATCATGACATGCCTTAAGAATATCAGGCATTTCATCTTCCCTGACACATCTTCTGATCACAAGATCTGGCCCTGTTTTAAACAATTCGTTAGAAATCCATGAATATCTTGAACTCTCCTGAATAATTTTTCGTTTTTCTCTTGGAAATAAATGTGAAGGTAGTTTCCCCGTAACCAAATAGTTAGCAATATCTGCATACCAAGGGGTCTTAATAGTTACTGCAAACAAATATTCATCAGGAAACTTATCTTCTACAGGAGAATCTTCTTTAGTATTATGAATTCTAGACAAGAAATCAGCTACTGTATTCTGTTTTCCTGGTCTATCCAACACAGTAATATTGAATTCTTGCAAAAGTAAGAGCCATCTTGTCACTCTGCCATTAGTAACAGGTTTATTCATTAAATATCTAATTGCAGAATGGTCAGTATGAATAAAAGTTTCATAGCCTGTTATGTAATGTCTAAAATTATTAATTGCATGAACAACAACTAAAAACTCTTTTTCAGTCACAGTATAGTTCAACTCTGTGGGAGTCAAATTTTTACCGGTATAATAAATGGCATAAGGAACTAAATCTTTTTGACCCAACACAACTCCTAGAGCTGTATCTGAAGCATCCGTAGAAATATGGAAAGGGAGTTTCCAATTTGGTCCTCTTAAGATAGGTGCTTCAGATATTCTTGTTTTCAAAGTTTCAAAAGCTGATTGACAATCAGGATCCCATTTAAATTCACAGTCTTTTGTAAGCAATTTGAAGAGTGGAGATGTAATTTTAGTGAAGTTTTCTATAAATCTTCTATAGTAACCAGTAAATCCTAGAAAACTTCTAACATCTCTTTGACAATTTGGAATAGGGAACTTGGAGATGACTTCAAATTTTGATCTATCAACCTTAATCCCATCTCCTGAAATATGATGCCCCAAAACAATACCTTCAGTAAACATCATAAAGCATTTTTCATGGCTTAATGAAAGGTTTGTTTCTTTACATCTTATAAGGACTTTTTCCAAATTTTCTAATGCCTCTTCAAATGAATTACCATAAACTGAAAAATCATCCATATAAACCTCTACACAATCATGGATTAGATCAGAAAAAATTCCTAGTACTGCTCTTTGGAATGTTGCTGGTGCATTACATAACCCAAAAGGAAGCACTCGGTAGGAAAAATTTCCCCATGGACAAGTAAATGTGGTCTTATCTTGATCTTCAGGTGCTACCTGAATTTGATTATAGCCACTGAAACCATCCAAAAATGAAAAGTACTTTTTACCTGCTAATGTGTCTAATACCTGATCGATAAAAGGAAAAGGAAAGTGATCCTTCAAAGTTGCTTTGTTCAATTCCCTGTAATCAATGCATACCCTCCATTTACCATTCTTTTTAGGTACTATAACCAAAGGAGAAACCCATCGGCTATCCGAAATTGGATAAATGAAGTTTACATTGAGAAGTTTTTGGAGCTCTTCTTTCACTATCTCCCTAAGATTTGGATTCATCCTTCTTTGAGGTTGTCTGATTGGTCTACTATTTTCCTCAATATATATATGATGGATGCAAGTCTTAGGATCAATACCCTTCATGTCAGTATACTCCCATGCAAATGCAGTAGAATGTTTTTGCAAGATTTTGGTTAGTTCTTCTTGTTGTGACTTTTCCAAATGTTTGTTGATATTCAATGTTTTTCCCGGAAAAATCTCAATAGTAGAACTACCAAACTCTTCCATAGAGTAAAGAGACATTTGTCTTGATGATAAATATTCTATGTCAGATTCCAACTGAAATTGTGTGGGGTCATATTCTGAAGATATCTCAAAATTTTCTAATGTGTTCAGAATTTGACTATCCTCACTGATTTTAGAAATGGTAAAGACAGGTTGTATAGTGTCCTCATCATCAACCCATTCATTATCTCCTATTTCTGTGATTGCTTTTACTGGAGGATACAAATTGAATTTCTTTGTTCAATTACCATTAGAAATGTACATATCCCCAGATCTACAACTAATAAAAGCATCAGTTGTGGCTAGCCAAGGTCTTCCTAAGATGAGTGGGTGCCCTCCTAGATTACTCTTGAGAGTCAAAATCATAAAATCTACTGGATATTCCCAAGAATCTAAGAAGACTGAAATATCTTCTAATACACCATCTAGTTTAATAATTGATCAATATGCAAGTTGCAGTAGAGTAGGTGTAAAAAGAAGGTTAGGAAGTTTTAGCTGGTCCATAGTCTATCTACTCATAATGTTAATAGCAGCCCCTAAGTCAATCAATGTGTTTGGAATTTCTATCCCATTTATATGTGTCTTGAAAATTGGACTTCCTGGATCTACATACTTCTGCATGGTAATTTTTCCCATCATAATATCTGCAATCTTTCCTACCAGGTGGATTCTTCTTGTGTCTTTTAGTTTCCTTCCCGGTCTTTTGAAACTCAACTCCTTTATTGTTTTTGCTAGAATAGGAATCTCTCGAATGGCTTGTAGCAAGGTAATCTTGATACAAACATTCTTCAATTCATCTAAAAAGTCATAGTTAGGCAACAAGATTTGTTTTTCCACCCCCTTGTCAATTTGTAGTCTTTCAGGAAAAGGAGGTGTAGATAAAGATGCAGGTTGCTCAACTATAGGAGTTGTGAGTTTTAACTTTTCTTTTTCTTTTTGAATGCTTGAATTTTGAAGAGATGCTTCCTCAGAACCCTTATTGACTTGAAGAGAATCCTCCTCAGAGGTATCTTGCTCTTGAATATCTATAAAAGGTTTTTCTAAAAATCTACCAGATCTGAGTTGTACATCATTGAGAGGAACAATCATATAGGTAGGAAATTGTTGTCCTTCTACCATGTAAGTATTCTGAGGATTTTTATTGTTAGGATTTGGCAATGGCTGAGCTGGAAGTTGATTTGTATTTTGTTGGTATGGGAGCATGAGTTGAGGATTTGGATTTTGTTGAGAAGGTTGTTGTTGTGGAAATGGCAATGAAAGTTGTGAATTTGGGTTTGGAAGTTGTGGAGCTTGTTGATTTTGAAAAGATGGAGGATATTGATAAAATCGAGCAAATCTCCCATAAGGATTTTGCATCCCTTGTACCCATGGCTGATATGAATTCTGATGTTGGGGCCAAGGTTGTTGCCAAGGATTCCAATTTGGTGGGGTTTGAAGATTCATAGGGTTATTAAACCCTTGAGATTGTTGTCCCTGCCAAGGTATCCTTGCAACAAAACAGAGAGATTCTACTGAATTTGGATCTTCTTGAAAAATAGCTTTGAGTCCAGGGATTGAAGGACAATCCTTGATCTCATGATTTTCTGAGAAAATCATACATGTTTCTACAACTTTTGCATCCAAGGGACATTCCCTTAAAGCATGTTTATTCCTACATTTCGGACAAAAGATGGCTAAAGCATCTGTTTCTGCTTTCTGCTTGTTTTGGATTTTAAGGGTGTCTAGTTGTTCACTAAGGCTCCCTAAGATATCAGTTTTGAACTCATCAAGCATATTACCAATCTCTGCCCTACTTACTGATCCAGTTGCAGATTTGTTAGCCCTAATAAGAGAAGGATCCCTAAGCCCTTTTCCTGTTTTAGATTTTCCTCTTGAGAGATGGACACATAGTTCTGTTATGTCACGAAGTGGAAGTTGAGAAATGTCTCATTTCCCCATCATGTTTAAAATATCTATCCATTCATCTATAATGGCTTTTAATATGAGGGCTTTCAAGGTTTCATCATCTAAGTTGCTCATCTTTGCTCTTTTCAAGTTGTATTGAAATCTTTCAAGTAAATCTTCCAAATTTTCGTCTTCTTTTTGCATCATTTTGAATACCTCATCCTTGTGATTGGTGGGCATACAATAGTCCAAGTATCTATCCAAAAATGTTTGTTTCATATCATTCCAAGTCCTAATAGATTGAGTGGATGTAAGGTCCCACCTTACCTACCATAATTATTATAGAGAAATTACCAACTTATCTTCAAAGCTACAAAGTTCAAGGTTTATCAAGATCCAAAAAATACAACCATAATACTTGCTTCTCAAGACTAAAATCACCCTTAAAATATAAATGATTTAGTGGGATGAATAAATGTCAATCTTTATGAACCACAATTTACAATAAGCTAATTGTTAATTCTATTTTAATTAAATGTGTTCAAGAGTGACTAATAACATGCTTATGAATTATTTTCTTAAAAGGATAATTTAAATTATATAGAGTTGGCATCCCATAATTAGGAATTCTTATGTGAGCTGATATTGCAACAAATTACTTATTGCAATTTTGACTTTTCAGCAAGACCCTTTAACTCAATGAGTTATTACACTAGAAATACCTTGATTGCAAATCTTAAATTAACTTAAGCCTTTTGTTTTATGGATGGTTCATAAACGTAATTAGATGCAACCATTGAACATTATGAAAACCAATTTACAAGCATGAAATGTACAGCCATTGAGGCATTTCGTCAAACACTAACAACCATTTTCTCTTTAAGGTGTTTTCACAATAATTAGCTAACATGAATCCAAAGTTGCATGACTTCTCTTTTTTTTTGTAAGTAGTGCCAATAATTGAACTTAAGATATTAGTAGACTATCAGCCATATTCATTGTTGAATCTATACCAATGAATATAAATATTTAGAAATTTCAAACATAGCTCACAATGTTGTAAGGTACAGCTATTGAGGAATTTTGACAAATAGTTGGCAGTCATAAAACAAGTTGCCATATGGTTATTTAAATTTTCAAATTATTAACCATTTATACTTTAAAAAAAATTTCCAAGTGGTTAGCATAAATCAGATTCATCACTATAAATTATCAGGCAGTTCCAATATAAAAAGAACCAAACAGCAAGACAAAACAACAGGCGGTTCTACATGCAACAGCAAATCTGCAAAATAGAGCAGATTTGGGAATTGATGTCCGAAACCTTGATTTTTGGAATCAAACTTGGGGTGAAATGGCCTTTTGGTATGGATACCCCCTGAAGTGGAGCTGAATCGCAACAGGGACGCCCAGAAATGCGATTCTTTAAAACAACAAAATTTATAGCCTAAATGTTTCATTTATGACTTTTGTCAAACATATGGAATGAAAACTTACAACTACACCTCTACATGAGGAAAAACAACCCAGATTTATGCTACTAATATATTCTCATTGAAATCACACATTTCTAAATCCACCATATGAGTTCTTGAAACATTTTACCACCCATAAGCTAATTCATTTGACATGAGTGACAAGCTTTTTGTACCAATTGCTACAATTTAAAAACACATGGAAGCCTTGAATGCTACAACCATTAAGGATTTCTATCAAAATTCTGATAGTACTATTACAACAACTTGAATAACAAAACATTGAAGAATATGAAACATAAGCCATAACTAAAATTTATCTCCAACTTACCTCAAGCATTTGATCTTCCAAACTATACTTTAGTTGCCATTATTTTGCATTTTCTTTTAAGGGTTGATTCTGTAATTCCTCCAAGCATATTTTGGGTACATGCCCATTTTCTTACTTCTGATGTAAGCTACAAGTTAGCACTTATTCGTGCATAAATAAATTTATAACATTACTCATTCACAGATTTTTTCAAACACTTTGCAAACTATCCTAAAACCATTTATAAAACATGCATCTATTAATTACTTGAAACAGAACCATAAATCATGAAATGCTTACGCAAGTCCTTTGGAATTTATTTATTGAAATTACCTTCAACAATATTTGGCTTTCCTTTCTCAAATGCTACAATACCAAGATTAGTACCATAAACTATACCAATAATAACTCCAATATTGAGATCTAAACATCCATACATATAGAGTGATCTAGTCTTCATTTTTAACTAATCAATAATATTTTAGATAACATAAGCCTAAACCAAAATTAGATGCTTACAACAATTTAAATGTCTACCTTTTATTTTATGATAAATCTATACTATAATTTTAGGACAATGGAAATTATACCTGAAGAGATATTCAACTCCAATCGTTGAGAATATGATCCACCTTCGATCCCTTAACCAACTCATTTGAACCATCCGGTTTTCCACCCAACCATATCCAGGGAGAACTCCTCCCCCTGGAACCCCCGAGCTGTAAAAGCTCACAACCAGTACCAAAATACAGCAATAGAGAGAGATATGCAAGGAAAACTAATGAAGATAGTTTTCACTTCCTCTAAATAGCACTCATGTTCAACCTCAATAGATACTTAGTAGATTAGTAAGAAATTCAGATTTTTTTTTTTTTGGAAGTAATTGGATACTCTCCATATCTCTCCCTTTCACAATATTCCTAAAGTCTCTTCCACTCTTGGCATTAGCCCCTGTCCCCCCAAATGAGAATACATGAGACTCATATATAGGAGGAGCAACAAATTCATGTCATAAAGGAGGATTAATATGCATGCATTGTATTCCCTTTAGAGGAGTGTAACTTATGCTATTAAGGAGAGGTATGCATGCCTTATTTAAGGAGAGTGTAACATATGCATTAAAGTGAGTGTAAGAGGAATATGCCATTCCTTGATGAGTGCATAAAAGAGAGTGTAATGTAATATTTAAAATAGAGAGAGCTACATAGAGCCATGAGAGTCATGAAGGAGAGAGGTGTGAAGTGATTGAGGAGATATAATTTCCTTTTAATAATAATATCATAGTCTCATAAAAGATAATAATAATATTAATAATATTAATAATATTGAGGATTAAGTCGAGATTGAACTATTACAGTTAATTAATCATAATTTAAGTGATTTTCCTTCAAGTATACTTGTTTACCCATTGATTGGAGGTGATTTACTATTTTTGGAAAGTCATATTTGAAATGGTAGACATGACTTTCTATTTTTAGAAAGTCACTCCAAAATTGTTAGGAATTAGATTATTAAGGAAATTCATCTACGAGTTGCCCATGAGTGGTATTTTTATTCCGGATAATAGGGATTCCGCACCCCTATTGTATGCATCTTTGTGCCTTAGTAGATTGAGGACTCCGCGCCCTGATCTACTCTAAAGATCCAAGATTCCACACCTTGATCTTTTTTTTTTAAATATTCAGGACTCCGCGCCCCAAAAATTTCATTATAGATTCAAGACTCCGCGTCTTTATATTTCATGGATTTAGGACTCCGCGTCCTAATCCTTTTATCATATATCCAAGACTCCACGTCTTTATATTTCATGGATTTAGGACTCCGCGCCCTAATTTCCATGGCTTCTCATCTATTCTGCTTTGAAACTCCGCGTTTCACCTTAAGGTACTGATTGTGAGCTTATACCCATCTGATGGTTCGTTGGTAAGGTCTTCTTCCAAGACCTGCACACATCACCATCTCAATGATCAAATCAATCAAATGAATTTCATAATTAACTTATTCAAATTTTACCAAATATTGTGCATGACTTCCACAGTCATTTTGGTTTTGGAGAAATGACTTCCGCAGTCATTTATAACTTGAGCATCCCTATTGGCAATGACCAAGTCCCCTTCCACATCATGCTTAGTACGAGATTATGCACATATAATCATACAAATCATGTATCATCCATAAATCATAATTAACCATATGTTCCACATAACCATGATCGTCCATGGATCTGTGTCTCAATTCTAAATCATCATTCACGTCATACACCTATGTCCAAAATAGGATACCAAAAGAGAAAACATCGCTAATATTCTCTTAACCAAAATCAATCCTTGTGCACGCAACCATAGATATTATCATAAGCACACAACAACCAAGTGACCAAAACTAGGTCATAGCATATAAGCATGTACATAAGTCTTTCATACATAATATTGTATCAAAATCACCATCTCTAAGTGTCATCAAAGCTATCTCACTAATAAGGGACACTACATACTCCCCCTCTTGGGCTAAACTTGGCCCGAAGTTTTTCCTATGGTCATAAGATACTTAGTTCTTTTAGATTCTCCTATCAATAAGTTGTTTGCCTTATGTATTTGATGTATATATATATATATATATATATTTTTTTTTTTTTCTTCATGCCAATCCATAGTTTGGAAGCAACTCCATGAAAACTAAACATACCATTCTTAATCAAGTAGAAAAATATATCCACGCCATATTAGACATGTGTTGATATAGAATACCAAATATTTCTATATCAAAACCAGCCATACAATTTATAGTACCATATAAAAATACTATTGTATGTAATTGATATGATATATACTTAATTTATCTATAATAATTTGATATTCTACATGTTCTTCTTTCTCATAGTCTATATGAATCCCACATGTGTCATCTTCTTGGTTGTGTAGGATGTTGAGCTTTCTAAGCTATAAATAGAACACACATTGGTTGTACACACAACAATGATGGTCCATACCATATCACAGTCAAATTGGCATAAAATAATCCACATACAATTGTGAGTGAAATTATGCAACAAAACATGATGTTATATATAAAACCCACTCTTACCCAACAAAACATGACGTTATATATAAAACAAACTCTTACATCCTACTTGCTTTATGTCTTTTCAATCCAATTTTCCTCTTTTCATTCCATAACACATCCTTGCAATCGACATATCTAGGATTTATCTTTAGTTTTTACCAAACATTTACTCTTTAGGCAAAAATACAATTTGAGGTTCAAGGCACCAATTTTTTTTTTTTTTTTTTTTAAACTAAAAACCTAAGGTTAAATACATTCCTCATTGACCCACTTATGTATTATAGATCATTCATTTTTGTTTCCATAATCTTCATTATTAGTCACTTCTCTAACTTGAGAATCAATTATGAATGAATCTATTAGAAGATCTTCATCTGAAAGCAGATTAATGATATCTTTTTGAAAATGACTTTTAATCAAGAACAAATCTCACAATTATGCAAATATGGTATCTATATTACTGAATCTACCCTGATAACTCTAAGTCAATTTGTTTTCCAACTATGAAATCAGTCATGATTTATATTCAGTAATTAATCAAATCGTTTGATTTCATATATTATTCCTTACTATTAATACATACACAACAACAAGCTATGAAAACCATACATTTCTCAAAATGTGATGAATCTTGTTAAATTTACATAAGATTTAGACTATCACAAGGGAATTTCTAGCCTAAAGTTAAACCCTTTTTCTTTAAGGAGAATTACCACCCTCTCAAATTATTACAAAATTTTGTAGGACTAATAAATACTCATACAACTATACATCCCAACACAAAATTCCTAAATCAAACAATCTCCCCCATTCCACATACAATACAATCATCATGCAATAATTCGAATCAATCAAAATGTGATCTCACTCTCCTTCAATTTCTCCCTCAAAAAATATCACAAGCACATATTCTTGTAAAACAAGAACTCAACTAAGCTTTTCATTAATCACATGCTTTTTTTTTTTCTTTAATTTCAAATAAAACAAGTTCTCACCACATAAAATATTTACCTTCTAAACATGTTATTCTCTTCACAATTTATAAATAATTTGAATTTTGACGCGATCGCCTAACTAACAATAGTTTAGAGAAATACATGAGTTAAATCCTCATAGTTTCTCTAATTAATTTGGTTAAATAGAATGCAACCAATATTCAACTGATAAGATCATTAAAGAGACTATTATGGCTTTCCTAGACCTAATTTGGCTTAAGCCAATAGAAAAGTTATTTCATCAACTTATCACAATAATCTTTTTCTACATTTCAAGAATTTGAAAGACATTTTAGTTCTACCTAAATTCAATATATATAAAAGGATTACAATACTAGAGGATAGATATATAGTTCACACTTCCATATATCAAGTCAATTATTCCAAACATTCTAAACCACCTAATGGTGTTTAGTATACCAATCTTAGTATCTTCATCTGTAATAATAAAAATAATGGATTTAAAGCTCAAGAAAATTTGTGTTACAAATCTCTATCCATTTAACTTTAATTACACATAATCATTCTTTAATCATGAATATCAGATTCCATCAAAATATTCTAACTAGAAGAATTACTTAGCTCATAGAGATATTTTACTTTGGATTCCACATCCATACCTTACCTCATTACTTATCTCATAGATATATACTAGTATGGATTCCACACCCATACATTTTCTCACAGATATATGCTAGTATGGTTTCCACACCCATATATTTTCTCATAGATATATGCTAGTATGGATTCCACACCCATGCATTAGCTTAAGGAAAACATAACATTCAAGTGTTCCTTAAAATGGTTTCCACAACCCATCATGCACCAATCATTTAATCCTCTTGTTTATTAGGAAGTTCATACCTCAACCTAGTATTTGAGTAATTTAAAGTTATTTGATGCCTAATGTCAACCCAAAATACACAAAATCATGTCAAAGAAATCAGAGAAATTTCATTCTTACTCATTAAGAATGTATTCCCAAATCCTATTTTAACACATCTACTTAATACACATACATTACTCTTGAGTTTACATTCACAGTTCAAAGTGACATCTTTCAAGGTAGCTTTTAGTTAAGTTTCCTTTAGTGTAGGTACGAAAAGATTCAAAATTATCATGATGAACTCAATCATCACGTTAATGGAATCTCAGCCTTACACTTGTTACTCATTCCCAAAGCATACACACCAAGGTCATCACACTATAGTCCAAATTAAGCCAATATTCTTCTTGGTAGATACGATTTCAGCAAGTAAAGATGGCTACTAAGCCCATATCACATTGAAAATGATGCACTAAAAATATATGAAACCATGCATTCACTCCACCTATCTCACTCATTGATTGAAAATCAAGTCCTTCACATACTTGGGTTTAACCCCAACTTTCTCAAGCACATCCTTTCCCAGCATGTCTTTAAGCATTTTAACATATTGTTGATAATGTGTCTTAACAAAATATAAAGGAATATAAGGGAATTTTATTTTATTTTATTTCATGAGTCACTAAATGACATAATGATAATAATATCCTCTATGCAACCAATATGCTTCCAAGTCAAGATATACAAGAACTCAAATTGCATGCAAAATCAACATTCATACATCATCAAACTACAAATAAGCATGTTGGCCCATTAGGCCCTAGCATTGTAACTTGGCTCTGATACCATATGTAAGGTCCCACCTTACCTACCATAATTATTATAGAGAAATATTATATTAAATCAAAATGTGATATATTTTTTTTTATCTTTTTATTTATTTTTATTATTATATAGAAGTTATTGGTGTCCTTTACACTACACCCTAAATTCTACCAACTTATCTTCAAAGCTACAAAGTTCAAGGTTTATCAAGATCCAAAAAAAATACAGCCATAATACTTTCTTCTCAAGACTAAAATTACCTTTAAAATATAAATTATTTAGTGGGATGAATAAATGTCAACCTTTATAAACCACAATTTACAATAAACTAATTGTTAATTCCGTTGTAATTAAATGTGTTCAAGAGTGACTAATAACATGCTTATGAATTATTTTCTTAAAAGGATAATTTAAATTATATAGAGTTGGCATCTCATAATTTAGGAATTCATATGTAAGCTGATATTGCAACAAATTACTTACTGCAATTTTGAATTTTCAACAAGACCCTTTAACTCAATGAGTTATTATACTAGAAATACCTTGATTGCAAATCTTAAATTAACTTAAGCCTTTTGTTTTATGGACGGTTCATAAACGTAATTAGATGCAACCAATGAACATTATGAAAACCAATTTACAAGAATGAAATGTACAGCCATTGAGGCATTTCGTCAAACACTTACAACCATTATCTCTTTAAGGTGTTTTCACAATAATTAGCTAACATAAATCCAAAGTTGCATGACTTCTCTTTTTTTTTGTAAGTAGTGCCAATAATTGAACTTAAGATATTAGTAGACTATCAGCCATATTCATTGTTGAATCTATACCAATGAATATAAATATTTAGAAATTTCAAACATAGCTCACAATGTTGTAAGGTACAGCCATTGAGGAATTTTGACAAATAGTTGGCAGTCATAAAACAAGTTGCCATATGGTTATTTAAATTTTCAAATTATTAACCATTTATACTTTAAAAACAATTCCCAAGTGGTTAGCCTAAATCAGATTCATCACTATAAATTATCAGGCAGTTCCAATATAAAAAGAACCAAACAGCAAGACAAAACAACAGGCGGTTCTACATGCAACAGCAAATCTGCAAAACAGAGCAGATTTGGGAATTGATGTCCGAAACCTTGATTTTTGGAATCAAACTTGGGGTGAAATGGCCTTTTGGGTATGGATACCCCCTGAAGTGGAGCTGAATCGCAACAGGGACGCCCAGAAATGCGATTCTGTAAAACAACAAAATGTATAGCCTAAATGTTTCATTTATGACTTTTGTCAAACATATGGAATGAAAACTTACAGCTACACCTCTACATGAGGAAAAACAACCCAGAGTTAGGCTACTAATATATGCTCATTGAAATCACACATTTCTAAATCCACCATATGAGTTCTTGAAACATTTTACCACCCACAAGCTAATTCATTTGACATGAGTGACAAGCTTTTTGCACCAATTGCTACAATTTAAAAACACATGGAAGCCCTGAATGCTTTAGCCATTAAGGCTTTCTATCAAAATTCTGATAATACTATTACAACAACTTGAATAAAAAACCATTGAAGAATATGAAACATAAGCCATAACTAAAATTTATCTCCAACTTACCTCAAGCATTTGATCTTCCAAACTATACTTTAGTTGCCATTATTTTTGCATTTTATTTTAAGGGTTGATTCTGTAATTCCTCCAAGCATATTTTGGGTACATGTCCATTTTCTTACTTCTGCAAGTTAGCACTTATTCGTGCATAAATAAATTTATAACATTACTCATTCACAGATATTGTCAAACACTTTGCAAACTATCCTCAAACCATTAATAAAACATGTATCTATTGATTATTTGAAACAAAACCATAAATCATGAAATAATTACCCAAGTCCTTTGGAATAAATTTATTGCAATTACCTTCAACAATATTTGGCTTTCCTTTTCAAATGCTACAATACCAAGATTAGTACCATAAACTACACCAATAATAACTCCAATATTGAGATCTAAACCTCCATACATATAGATTGATCTAGTCTTCATTTTTAACTAATCAATAATATTTTAGATAACATAAGCCTAAACCAAAATTAGATGCTTACAACAATTTAAATGTCTACTTTTTATTTTATGCTAAATCTATACTATAATTTTTAGGACAATGGAAATTATACCTGAAGAGATATTCAGCTCCAATCGTTGAGAATATGATCCACCTTCGATCCCTTAACCAACTCATTTGAACCATCCAGTTTTCCACCCAACCATATCCAGGGAGAACTCCTCCCCCTGGAACCCCCGAGCTGTAAAAGCTCACAACCAGTACCAAAATACAGCAATAGAGAGAGAGATGCAAGGAAAACTCATGAAGATAGTTTTCACTTCCTCTAAATACCACTCATGTTCAACCTCCATAGATACTTAGTAGATTAGTAAGAAATTCAGATTTTTTTTTTTTTGGAAGTAATTGGATACTCTCCATATCTCTCCCTTTCACAATATTCCTCAAGTCTCTTCCACTCTTGGCATTACCCCCTCTCCCCAAATGAGAATACATGAGACTCATATATAGGAGGAGCAACAAATTCATGTCATAAAGGAAGATTAATATGGATGCATTGTATTCCCTTTATAGGAGTGTAACTTATGCCATTAAGGAGAGGTATGCATGCCTTATTTAAGGAGAGTGTAACATATGCATTAAAGTGTGTGTAAAAGGAATATTTTATGACACATATTTAATGAGTGTAAGAGGAATATGCCATTCCTTGATGAGTGCATAAAAGAGAGTGTAATGTAATATTTAAAATAGAGAGAGTTACATAGAGCCATGAGAGTCATGAAGGAGAGAGGTGTGAAGTGATTGAGGAGATATAATTTCCTTTTTAATAATAATATCATAGTCTCATAAAAGATAAGAATAATATTAATAATATTAATAATATTTAGGATTAAGTCGAGATTGAACTATTACAATTGATTAATCATAAGTTAAGTTATTTTCCTTCAAGCATACTTGTTTACCCATTGATTGGAGGTGATTTACTATTTTTGGAAAGTCATACTTGAAATGGTAGACATGACTTTCTATTTTTAGAAAGTCACTCCAAAATTGTTAGGAATTAGATTATTAAGGAAATTCATCTACGAGTTGCCCATGAGTGGTATTTTTCTTCCGGATAATAGGGATTCCGCACCCCTATTGTATGCATCTTTGTGCCTTTAGTAGATTGAGGACTCTGCGCCCTGATCTACTCTAAAGATCCAAGATTCCACACCTTGATCTTTTTTTTTTAAATATTCAGGACTCCGCGCCCCAAAAATTTCATTATAGATTCAAGACTCTGCGTCTTTATATTTCATGGATTTAGGACTCCGTGTCCTAATCCTTTTATCATATATCCAAGACTTCACGTCTTTATATTTCATGGATTTAGGACTCCGCGCCCTAATTTCCATGGCTTCTCATCTATTCTGCTTTGAAACTTCGCGTTTCACCTTAAGGTACTGATTGTGAGCTTATACCCATCTGATGGTTCGTTGGTAAGATCTTCTTCCAAGACCTGCACACATCACAATCTCAATGATCAAATCAATCAAATGAATTTCATAATTAACTTATTCAAATTTTACCAAATATTGTGCATGACTTCCATAGTCATTTTGGTTTTGGAGAAATGACTTCCACAGTCATTTATAACTTGAGCATCCTTGTTGGCAATGACCAAGTCCCCTGCCACATCATGCTTAGTATGATATTATGCACATATAATCATACAAATTATGTATCATCCATAAATCATAATTAACCATATGTTCCATCTAACCATGATCATCCATGGATCTGTGTCTCAATTCTGAATCACCATTCATGTCATACACCTATGTCCAAAATAGGATACCAAAAGAGAAAACATCGCTAATATTCTCTTAACCAAAATCAATTCTTGTGCACGCAACCATAGATATTATCATAAGCACACAACAACCAAGTGACCCAAACCAGGTCATAGCATATAAGCATGTACATAAGTCTTTCATACATAATATTGTATCAAAATCACCATCTCTAAGTGTCATCAAAGCTATCTCACTAATAAGGGACACTACATACTCCCCCTCTTGGGCTAAACTTGGCCCGAAGTTTTTCCTATGGTCATAAGATACTTAGTTCTTTTAGATTCTCCTATCAATAAGTTGTCAACCTTATGTATTTGATATATATATATATATATATATATATATTTCTTCATGCCAACCCATAGTTTGGAAGCAACTCCATGAAAACTAAACATACCATTCTTAATCAAGTAGAAAAATATATCCACGCCATATTAGACATGTGTTGATATAGAATACCAAATATTTCTATATCAAAACCAGCCATACAATTTATAGTACCATATAAAAATACTATTGTATGTAATTGATATGATATCTACTTAATTTATCTATAATAATTTGATATTCTACATGTTATTCTTTCTCATAGTCTATATGAATCACACATGTGTCATCTTCTTGGGTTTGTAGGATGTTGAGATTTCCAAGCTATAAATAGAACACACATTGGTTGTACAAACAAAAATGATGGCCCATACCATATCACAATCAAATTGGCATAAAATAATCCACATACAATTGTGAGTGAAATTATGCAACAAAACATGATGTTATATATAAAACCCACTCTTACCCAAAAAAACATGACGTTATATATAAAACACACTCTTACATCCCACTTGCGCTATGTCTTTTCAATCCAATTTTCCTCTTTTCATCCTTGCAATCGAAATATCTAGGATTTATCTTTAGTTTTTACCAAACGTTTACTCTTTAGGCAAAAATACAATTTGAGGTTCAAGGCACCAATTTATTTATTTTAACTAAAAACCTAAGGTTAAATACATTCCTCATTGACCCACTTATGTATTATAGATCATACATTTAGTTTGCATAATCTTCATTATTATTCACTTCTCTAACTTGAGAATCAATTATGAAATGAATCTATTAGAAGATCTTCATCTAAAAGCAGATTAATGATATCTTTTTGACAATGACTTCTAATCAAGAACAAATCTCACAATTATGCAAATATGGTATCTATATTACTGAATCTACCTTGATAACTCTAAGTCAATTTGTTTTCCAACTATGAAATCGCTCATGATTTCTATTTAGTAATTAATCAATTCATTTGCTTTCATGTCTTATCCCTTACTATTAATACGTACGCAACAACAAACTATGAAAACCATAAATTTCTCAAAATGTGATGAATCTTGTCAAATTTAAATAAGATTTAGACTATCACAAGGGAATTTCTAGCCTAAAGTTAACGCTTTTTCTTTAAGGAGAATTACCACCCTCTCAAATTATTACCACATTCTATAGGACTAATAAATACTCATACAAGTATACATCCCAACACAAAATTCCTAAATCAAACAATCTCCCCCATTCCACATACAATACAATCATCATGCAATAATCCGAATCAATCAAAATGTGATCTCACTCTCCTTCAATTTCTCCCTCAAAAAATATCACAAGCACATATTCTTTTAAAACAAGAACTCAACTAAGCTTTTCATTAATCACATGCTTTTTTTTTTTTCAAATAAAACAAGTTCTCACCACATAAAATATTTACCTTCTAAACATGTTATTGTCTTCAAAATTTATAAATAATTTGAATTTTGACGCGATCGCCTAACTAACAATAGTTTAGAGAAATACATGAGTTCAATCCTCATAATTTCTCTAATTAATTTGGTTAAATAGAATGCAACCAATATTCAACTGATAAGATCATCAAAGAGACTATTATGGATTTCCTAGACCTAATTTGTCTTAAACCAATAGAAAAGTTATTTCATCAACTTATCACAATAATCTTTTTCTACATTTCAAGAATTTTAAAGTCATTTTAGTTCTACCTAAATTCAATACATACAAAAGGATTACAATACTAGAGGATGGATATCTAGTTCACACTTCCATATATCAAGTCAATTATTCCAAACATTCTAAACCACCTAATGGTGTTTAGTATACCAATCTTAGTATCTTCATCTGTAATAAAAATAATGGATTTAAAGCTCAAGAAAATTTGTGTTACAAATCTCTATCCATTTAACTTTAATTACACATAATCATTCCTTAATCATGAATATCAGATTCCATCAAAATATTATAACTAGAAGAATTACTTAGCTCATAGATATATTTTACTTTGGATTCCACACCCATACCTTACCTCATTACTTATCTCATAGATATATACTAGTATGGATTCCACACCCATACATTTTCTCATAGATATATGCTAGTACGGTTTCCACACCCATACCTTAGATCATAGATATATGCTAGTATGGATTCCACACCCATATATTTTCTCATAGATATATGCTACTATGGATTCCACACCCATACATTAGCTTAAGGAAAACATAACATTCAAGTGTTCCTTAAAATGGTTTCCACAACCCATCATGCACCAATCATTTAAGCCTCTTGTTTATTAGGAAGTTCATAGCTCAACCTAGTATTTGAGTAATTTAAAGTTATTTGATGCCTAATGTCAAGCCAAAATACACAAAATCATGTCAAAGAAATCAGAGAAATTTCATTCTTACTCATTAAGAATGTATTCCCAAATCCTATTTTAACACATCTACTTAATACTCATACATTACTCTTGAGTTTACATTCACAGTTAAAAGTGACATCTTTCAAGGTAGCTTTTAGTTAAGTTTCCTGTAGGTACGAAAATATTCAAAATTATCATGATGAACTCAATCATCACGTTAATGGAATCTCAGCCTTCCACTTTTTACTCATTCCCAAAGCATACACACCAAGGTCATCACACTATAGTCTAGATTAAGCCAATATTCTTCTTGGTAGATACGATTTCAGCAAGTAAACATGGCTACTAAGCCCATATCACATTGAAAATGATGCACTAAAAATATATTAAACCATGCATTCACTCCACCTATCTCACTCATTGATTGAAAATCAAGTCATTCACATACTTGGGTTTAACCCCAACTTTCTCAAGCACATCCTTTCCTAGCATGTCTTTAAGCATTTAACATATTGTTGATAATGTGTCTTAACAAAATATAAAGGAATATAAGGGAGTTTATTTTATTTTGTTTCATGAGTCACTAAATGACATAATGATAATAATATCCTCTATGCAACCAATATGCTTCCAAGTCAAGATATACAAGAACTCAAATTGCATGCAAAATCAACATTCATACATCATCAAACTACAAATAAGCATGTTGGCCCATTAGGCCCTAGCATTGTAACTTGGCTCTGATACCATATGTAAGGTCCCACCTTACCTAACATAATTATTATAGAGAAATATTATATTAAATCAAAATGTGATATATTTTTTTTTATTTTTTTTATTTTTTTTTATTTTTTATTTTTTTATTATTATATAGAAGTTATTGGTGTCCTTTACACTACACCCTAAATTCTACCAACTTATCTTCAAAGCTCCAAAGTTCAAGGTTTATCAAGATACAAAAAATACAACCATAATACTTGCTTCTCAAGACTAAAATCACCTTTAAAATATAAATTATTTAGTGGGATGAATCAATGTCAACCTTTATGAACCACAATTTACAATAAACTAATTGTTAATTACGTTGTAATTAAATGTGTTCAAGAGTGACTAATAACATGCTTATGAATTATTTTCTTAAAAGGATAATTTAAATTATATAGAGTTGGCATCTCATAATTTAGGAATTCATATGTGAGCTGATATTGCAACAAATTACTTACTGCAATTTTGAATTTTCAGCAAGACCCTTTAACTCAATGAGTTATTATACTAGAAATACCTTGATTGCAAATCTTAATTTAACTTAAGCCTTTTGTTTTATGGACGGTTCATAAACGTAATTAGATGCAACCATTGAAAATTATGAAAACCAATTTACAAGCATGAAATGTACAGCCATTGAGGCATTTCGTCAAACACTTACAACCATTATCTCTTTAAGGTGTTTTCACAATAATTAGCTAACATGAATTCAAAGTTGCATGACTTCTCTCTTTTTTTGTAAGTAGTGCCAATAATTGAACTTAAGATATTAGTAGACTATCAGCCATATTCATTGTTGAATCTATACCAATGAATATAAATATTTAGAAATTTCAAACATAGCTCACAATGTTGTAAGGTACAGCCATTGAGGAATTTTGACAAATAGTTCGCAGTCATAAAACAAGTTGCCATATGGTTATTTAAATTTTCAAATTATTAACCATTCATACTTTAAAAACAATTTCCAAGTGGTTAGCCTAAATCAGATTCATCACTATAAATTATCAAGCAGTTCCAATATAAAAAGAACCAAACAACAAGACAAACAACAGGCGGTTCTACATGTAACAACAAATCTGCAAAACCGAGCAGATTTGGGAATTGATGTCCGAAACTTTGATTTTTGGAATCAAACTTGGGGTGAAATGGCCTTTTGGTATGGATACCCACTGAAGTGGAGCTGAATCGCAACAGGGACGCCCAGAAATGCGATTCTTTAAAACAACAAAAGTTATAGCCTAAATGTTTCATTTACGACTTTTGTCAAACATATGGAATGAAAACTTACAACTACACCTCTACATGAGGGAAAACAACCCAGAGTTATGCTACTAATATATGCTCATTGAAATCACACATTTCTAAATCCACCATATGAGTTCTTGAAACATTTTACCACCCACAAGCTAATTCATTTGACACGAGTGACAAGCTTTTTGCACCAATTGCTACAATTTAACAAACACATGGAAGCCATGAATGCTACAGCCATTAAGGCTTTCTATCAAAATTCTGATAGTACTATTACAACAACTTGAATAAAAAAACATTGAAGAATATGAAACATAAGCCATAACTAAAATTTATCTCCAACTTACCTCAAGCATTTGATCTTCCAAACTATACTTTAGTTGCCATTATTTTTGCATTTTATTTTAAGGGTTGATTCTGTAATTCCTCCAAGCATATTTTGGGTACATGTCCATTTTCTTACTTCTGCAAGTTAGCACTTATTCGTGCATAAATAAATTTATAGCATTACTCATTCACAGATTTTGTTAAACACTTTGCAAACTATCCTAAAACCATTTATAAAACATGCATCTATTAATTACTTGAAACAGAACCATAAATCATGAAATGCTTACCCAAGTCCTTTGGAATTTATTTATTGAAATTACCTTCAACAATATTTGGCTTTCCTTTCTCAAATGCTACAATACCAACATTAGTACCATAAACTATACCAATAATAACTCCAATATTGAGATCTAAACGTCCATACATATAGATTGATCTAGTCTTCATTTTTAACTAATCAATAATATTTTAGATAACATAATCCTAAACCAAAATTAGATGCTTACAACAATTTAAATGTCTACCTTTTATTTTATGCTAAATCTATACTATAATTTTAGGACAATGGAAATTATACCTGAAGAGATATTCAGTTCCAATCGTTGAGAATATGATCCACCTTCGATCCCTTAACCAACTCATTTGAACCATCCAGTTTTCCACCCAACCATATCCAGTGAGAACTCCTCCCCCTGGAACCCCCGAGCTGTAAAAGCTCACAACCAGTACCAAAATACAGCAATAGAGAGAGAGATGCAAGGAAAACTCATGAAGATAGTTTTCACTTCCTCTAAATACCACTCATGTTCAACCTCAATAGATACCTTAGTAGATTAGTAAGAAATTCAGATTTTTTTTTTTTGGAAGTAATTGGATACTCTCCATATCTCTCCCTTTCACAATATTCCTCAAGTCTCTTCCACTCTTGGCATTACCCCTTCTCCCCCCAAATGAGAATACATGAGACTCATATATAGGAGGAGCAAAAAATTCATGTCATAAAGGAGGATT